>ML787431.1:755271-797987 GCA_009831015.1 Picea engelmannii
TCACTTTGATCATGTTGTAATCATGTGATGTTTTGAATAGATTATTGTGTCTTTGATACATATGAGTCCTAATGCAAGGCATATTATGGTGTATTTCTATCGTTTTATATAGTAATGATATGAAGTTCGATGGTTGTCATAGGCAGTTTTTCAACGCATTATATATTTATGATATGATGGAATACTTCTAGTAATAAAGACATGACAGATCTGATATAATTTGTTTCTGTTATGAATGAGTTGAATCTGTGTGTGTATCATTTTAGTTATTACTAAGTCCTAAATATATTATCAGGCCTAAGTTACATGGATTCCAATTGCAGTAATGTTTCATGTGTTTAATCCTTCATACTTGTCACAAGACCTTATGGTCTCTTTGATCATCTCTTCATCTTGGGTGAGACCTTCCTCGGCCTTGGTTGAGGATTGATATCTCGGTGCTTTGGTGTTTTGTTTGAAAGCTTTGGACACACCCTAGGTCTCAAAATCCCTAGTGTTAAGAAGGATGGTAGGCACGCAATCATGGACCAAAGGAAAATTCCCGAACAAATAGTTATGTTGTCGAGACCTGAAGTCTTATTTATATCGATGGAGGAAAAGAAAAATGAGTTGGCGGCCTTCTAAGGATGAGATTCGAGACTAGATAGAAGAAAAAGAAGAAAAAATTTCCCTATGAGAGATGAAAGGATTGAGGGTGAACGTGAAGGAATGGAAAGGAATATATCTTTACTCGGATATGCATGAGCTCTTCTTCACGGAATTTCCATGTCTGCTTCATGAATTCTTAAAGAGACAAGATGAAATCAACTTGGCTACATTGTGAGTGGAGCCAATAGTTTGGGAGCAAGCCACAGTTGATAGCTTGAAGGTGTTAGATAACAAATAGACTCGGGCTATTGATTATTGGTTCGGTCGAGTGAAGGAAGGCTACATTATTGAGTTCTCTATAGAATACAATGATTCTTTCAACAAGGATGAAAGAAAGTTTGATGAAGGTCCAAGGAATAAGATTATAGAAGAAATTCCACTTTGGATCAATATGTTGTTTATAGAAAGAAGAATGGTTTGCATGGAGCTTGATAGAATGTCCAAGTAAACCCCCTAGCACTAGGGGGTTTGGAAAAGGTGGGGGGAAAAGAGCTAGAAGATGGATCCATTGAGGAGGACCTAAGAAGTTGTTGAGATGAGGTGAGGACTGGAATGGGCCCAGAAGAGCAAAGGAGAAAAAGAGTTGAGAGATATGTAAGAAGATTTGAGTTGAGAGAGAAAAATAAGAAGAGGAGTAAATAAGAGTCATCTAAGAGAAAACAATTGCCTCGAGAAACATGTCTCATTTTTGGGCGGTTTTTCGACACATGGTTTTTGCCGATGGTTTTCTATTTCTGGTTAAGGAATTAGTGTTGTTGACTTATCTAGGTCATTGGGTTAGGGTTTTGTATGTCATTGGATCCTATATGTATATTGTATTGTAAACAATGCAACACTATGAATGAATATAGAATATGTTGGTTTTCTCGATTTGGGTTTCCAGGGGAAAAATATTTGTGTAATGTTTGTATTTGCCATTGTATATTTTTTGTTCTTTTACTGAAAATATGTTTGCAGTAAATATTGTACAAGGTTAAAATATACATTAATCACAAATTTATCAGATACCATATATTCATGTTTCATCTTTTATCACTTCCATACAGAGTTTTAATTTTATTTTAGTGAACAGGGCGTGGAAAAAATGAATATGGGATCATGAGGGGGTTATAATGAGAGAAAAAGTGAGAAAATGAGAGGGAATAATACGAATATTGTTCATAAAATAAATTAATACAAACAACAATCATGACTCTGTTTCAATTAAAATCCAAAAAGAATCCACTTCCAATACCAAGATCCTTTAATTGTCCCTTAATTGTAGACATAATGCTTATTGACTTCAATAAATAAAAAAATAAAAAATTCAATTGCCTAGAATTTATTCAACTATATTAATCCTTTCATATTATACCATATCTATGCAACACCATATTACATTGTTTCCAACATCATAATTATTTCAAACACAGTCCTACACACAATGATTCCAATTATTCATCTTTTGCAATCAAATAATAACAGACCCAGTATTAACCACCAATCGTCGAATTTCCAATACTAACTGAAACAATCCATTATCATCCAAAAAACAATCAGGCCCAATTTAATCACACACACGTCATCGATAATGTAATTGACACAACCTTGATTCGAAAATAGCTAACTCTGAGCTTGAGGTCCATGTTCAAAAAACATGTACAAAATTTCCTTTAAAAGAAACGCTCAATAAAAGACAGAGACATATAATGCACGAGGAGAACAGAACCAAATCATACACCCAAGTGTCTCCTTTAATCTTGATAGAACCAAGATCATGTTTGATGAACCAATCATACACAAGTTCCTTTGAAACTTAAATTGAATCATGATCGTGCTAGGATTTAGCACAACAATGAGTGGAAAAACCATAAATCGACCAAAAGGAAATCTCTCGGGTTGTAGGTAACCCATACTTTTTTTTATTTTCAAACAAATTTATCATGGAGAGGAAATACAGAGACTCGATCAAGAAATGGTCTTTGAAGTCAGAGAGTCAGTGTTCTCTTTTGAGAAACAAAAATTACCACAATCATTTAACTGGTAAACCAAAATCTTGATAGAACCAAAAAGCGCCTGATGAGAAATAGAAACAAGTCATGCTCAATAGAACCAAGTCAGGTTCTTGAGAGTTTTCTTAATATTTGAAAAAACAAAGAGCTTGTAATCCTTTATCTCCTAAAAGAAGTTACCACCGAGAAGAGACCACAGTTAATCAAGTATATTCTTGGAAGAACAGAGAGTTGTTCTCTTTTGAAATCACCACAGTCTTTTAACTTATAACCCAAAAATCTTAACAAAGCTAAAAAATGCCCAAGTAGAAATAAAACAATTCGAGCTCAACAACCCAGGCACACACAGATGCCTCTTAAAAATTTATTGCAGAGAGGAAACGAGGATTGGTTTAAACAAGGAATAATCCTTGAAAACACAAAGAGATTGTGTCTCTTCCAAACACCAAATAGGTCCATAACCTTCGAAACAAATTTGGTAGTGAGGCTTACCAACATATCAGTCAACCACTACAACAGACATGAGAGGAGTGAACGCTTAAAACACTTGTGAAAATAATTCCAGAGCACAACCTGTGGCCATTTGATACATATACATGATTCCATTTAATATTCTGGGTAATACAAAGATTGGACTGAGAAATGATTTCGGCGATAGTGACAGTGAAGAAAAATCCATAACAAACAATAGCTCGGGGCTCAACCAAACAAAGCAAGAACAATACCACTGTTGACAGTTGCATTGCAACCTGGGGAACGAATTACAACAATGACTGAGACGAAAAAGGGTGACAACACTAATACCCAGACTAGTGGTAAAACCCCGCACAAATAAAACTCAGAGGTTGTTGCACTATTGTCATCATTTTTCACAGAGAACAAGAATAAACCCCAATCTAACCAATATTTGTTTTAACCAATAACCAATTCACAAACTTTACAAAGCAACAACACCCATTCCTTCTTTTCAAAATGCCAATATTCCACAGTAATCACATAGAACATTATAAACACAACATTGATACCCAGTCAAAAACTCAAGAAAAACATAGAACTCATGCAATCATGAGCCAACAAATTGATTCATAATATAGAGGGACCATCATGGATGGAAAGCAAAGAACCATTCCTAGAAAAATCACTTCAAGGAAGAGTTGGACTATGTTTTCCCCTTCAAAACCTAAAATTGTGGAGCTTCCACAACCAACAGAGCCAAATGAAACTATGGTTAGGGTGATGGGATCGATGGTGGTTTGGAGTGACGTGTAATAAATGTACATCACTTCCTCACCTGGACCTATTCAATTCAATGTACTAGCCATCCCATTACCATAACATAAACCATTAAATTCAAACACATATCCATTGAATATATTCAATGCCATATCCTTTGTATAGTGTGCCACCCGAAACATGTCACAACTTTAATAATAACCATATGTTAATATTACCATATGTGCTTCCCATATAATCCTTTAACCAAGTGCATAGTATAACAGCTAGGTCCATCACTTCCCATTTGTCACTATTATATATACATTCAAGGTTTATATCTAATCTTTTTTCCATATCACTAGGATTTTCAATATTTTTTTCTCTTTTTGTTTTGATCAAGCTCCCATATCATCATACTATATTTTTCATAAAATCATGTATAAGATTATTAATCAATTTTATAACATAACATAACACCTATAAAATGATGAAGGAGCATCGTCAGCAAAGCCACATTGGATGAAAACACATCGCCTTTGAGTAAAAGTTTAAATTTTGAAAGATGGTGTGTCTCAGAGAACTTACGAGTAAATGATGGATTAGAGAATTTTTAATGGTCGGAGGTTGAACAATCACATCAAACCAGGAGAGATCAGACCGTCCTTTAGTTTAAATGGATGTTTGCGTAGATGAGGAAGTTTTGTCTTAAATTGTCTGTCACGGACATTTACGTAATAGGACTTAAGTAGCTGTAAAATTTAATTTCGATCAGGTAGGTAGTTGGAGGGAACCCAAGAGGACCTCTTGTATAAGTAGATGCATTGTATGTCTAAATATGATTGCATGCATATTAGTAGGAGATAGTGTTACTGAATGGATGTTTTTTATCAAAGTTGTAGACATTTGCATTTAAATGAATATAAAAGATGGATATTGACCCAACGCATGGTGTTGTTATTGTTTACAATTTCCCTGTTATTTCATGTTTTCATGAATGAATGAGTTGTGTTATTGATTATATGAAGCTGTGAAGTGTTTGGATAAGTTTCAATTGTTTTTCTTCATTGAGCTCATGCAAGGTGTGCATAGTCTGCAAGGAGTGCATTAACGGAGTCTATTTCGACTCAAAAGCTCAGAAGAGATAACATGAACTTTCCATTTGCAAGGAGTGCAAAGAGACTGCTACAAGGTGTGTACTATCACCCACAAGAAGCTAAGTCTTGTGTAAGAATATGTTGCAAGGAGTGCACTACTTGGAAGTTCGACTAAGTGTCAAAGTAGCTCTATGAGGAGAAAAAGGGTTTAAGAAACAAAGATCGAGAGAGGTAGCGGGGAGAAGTATTCAAAGAGAGTGGATCTCTGAAGGTTTTGTGAGTTATTGGCTAAGATCCATCTAGGAGGGAGTGGGATCGTTCCAAATCATTGGATCTAGGAAAAGTGTGTTAACTTTAAGTCTCATTATGCACACAGGAGCGAGGATTCGCTGAAGTCCTGAAGAGGTTAGGGACCGTCCATTATCCAGAGGGACAACTGGTGTAGATCCACAACTCCGGAGAGGGATCACTTCGGAGATTTTGTGGTCAAGGAGAGAGTGAAATCACTGAAAATTCAAAGGGAAAAATAGATCCAGGACGTTGGTCGTCGGGGGGGTACATTTTAATAGATCTGAGAGTCCAGGGAAAGTCACTTGGGAATATTTCAATTGTGGAGTGTGACAAACTCTCGAAGTCCCGAAGGGTGAAGGAGATTGCAATTGTTAGTTGTGAAGAACATGTGGCAAGAGATCAGGAAGTTCAGAGGCCTAATCCTCTTAAAGCAAGTCGACAAGGGTGAAAAATATCTGGATCATTAGATCCAGAAGGACACATGGCGTAAATCTGTCATATTCAGGTTAAACCACTCCGAGAGAAAATGAGTGTGTAGGATTTGGAACTCCCGAAGCCCGAAGAGATGAAGTGGATCATGGTCATTAGATCCAAAAAGGGCACGCGTCAACAGATTGTGTATTTCGGGTGGAAGTACTCCGAGAGAGAGTGAAGGTGGAGAGTTTGAAACTCCCAAAGCCCGAATAGTTGAAGTGGATTATGGTCATCGATCTGCGGGAGGCACGTGTCAATGGATTGTGAACTTCGGGTGAAAGTGCTCTGGAAGAAAGCGATCTTGGATAATTGAGACATCTGAAGGCCGAAGTCCCAAAGTGGACCAGAGCCGTTGATTTGGGTGGACGCGTGGCTCCTGATCTAGAACTTCGGGGATGAAATAATCTGAGGGAAAATGGAGGTTGGAACATCCTTAGCGCCCGAAGCATGGAGTCCTGAAGTGGATCTTGATCATTGGTTGCGAAGGAGGACGAGGATCATTGATCTGGTCTCGGTTGAAAGTGTCAAAGTCATGAAGCGTCAGGTGGTTAAGCCCCAGGTCACATGCAAGGAAAGGCCAGTGCCCATTGGTGTCAAACTTTGGAACACGTGCTAAGAAAGCAGGGCCCGCGAGTACTCATTGATCTGTGAACGAAAATCGACGATGGGGAATTATTGTGGAGCACAGAGGTGAAATTAGTGAATCCGCTAGTTCATGGCCCTCTATTCACAAACTTCATCGATATCATATGGACAAGGGATCAATGACCATGATTAGATTAGGTTAGATGAGCAATTTTCTGATTTCGAGGACAAAACTCTCCAATAAAAAGAGAGCAAGTTTGTGCCCTGCAATTACTATGAACCATCGATTGATGAACAAATTGGAATGACTAGATCATGACCAGGAAAACCATGAGGGTGATAACAGGACCTTTGTTTGATTTAGTTTGAGACCAGTAAGGTCTCAAGGAGCTAATCCAGCTTGAGGGGATTAATATCCTTGATCGGGAGGTTTCACAGCCTCGAGGGGGAGTAGGGGGGTCAACATCAAGCGGTATTAGAGCCAAAAAAAACTCAAGGTTGTTCTATGTGAGTGAGAGAAGGTCATCACAATGCACCCAGGAGACGAGCAGAAGTACATGTATCCAATCGAGTTGCCGAAAGGGAAATGAGAGAACTATGTGCAAGGTTGGAAGTGATGGAAGCAACCCAGAGGACAGCACCTGATGTTGGAGACGCCAGTGAGGAAGAAAGTGAAGAGACATAAGTTGAAGAAGCTGCAAGGGGAGATGTTGTTGAAGAACGCTTACTGAAAGTTTTTGTGAAGCTGGGAGCTAGGGAGAAAATAGACATCCCAATGTATGAAGAAAATCTAAATGTTGAAGAGTTGTTGGACTGGATAAGGTCCATGGACAAGTATTTCGACTATGAAGATGTCGATGAGAAGAAGAAGGTGATACATGTTGTCACCAAGTTGAAAGGACATGCAACACTGTGGTGGGATGAACTACAGGCTGACAAACAAAGAAAAGGAAAGAAGAAGATAAAGAATTGGGACAGAATGGTAGCCAAGCTGAAGGCTAAATTCATACCCAAGGATTATTAGATAAATTTGTTCAGGAAGATGCAGAACTTGAGATAGAAAGGAATGACAGTGAAAGAGTACACAGAAGAGTTTTACAAGTTGAACATCGGGACTGGACAGAGGGAGAGAGATGAAGAGAAATTTTACAGGTACATAAATGTCCTGAGATATGTGATCCAGCATGAAATCAACATGATGTCAATGAAGATAGTAGAGGAGGAATATCAATATGCACTGAAAGTAGAGGAGAAGTTGGCCAGAAAACAAAGACAGTGAGGTAGAGGTAGAATCCCGAATAGAGGTAAAGGAGTTTCCCATGATAAGGCACATAAGCCCAAGGGTGAGGATGAGAAAACTTATAATCACTTAGAAAGAGAAGGAAACTCGAGATGGATACAACCTGGTGTAATAAATTATTTTTCCAGAGGAAGAGGAAGAAGCAGAGGAAGAGAGGTAAGGTGTTATGCATGTGGAAAGACAAGACACATGTCTTGGGAATGCCCCGAGAGAAAGAGAGAAAAAGGAGGTGAAGCTCACATTTCAGAAGCACGGGAAAGGAATGTTGAAGCAAAAGGTGCAAAGGATGGAAAATATTTGATGTTGAGGAAGGTTCTCTTGAAGCCAGAACTAGAAGTTGAAAAACCAATGCAGAGGAATAGTTTGTTCAAGACATCTTGCAAGACTAAAGATAGAGTATGCAAGGTGATAATTGATAGTGGGAGCACTGAAAATCTAGTATCCACAGATATGGTGGAGAAATTGGAGCTGGAGACAAATGCACATCCAAATTCATATAAGGTCTCATGGTTACAAAAAGGACACCAGGTAATGGTAACTAAACAATGCCTTGTTGAATTTAAAATAGGTGGATATAGATATGAGATTATGTGTGATGTAATTCCCATGGATGTATGTCATGTTTTGTTGGGAATACCATGGTGGTTTGATAGGAATGTCATTCATGATGGGATAAGGAACACTTACTCTTTGGAAAAGAATGGCAGGACACACATGTTGTTGCCAATAGAAGAGAAGAAAGTAAAATAAGAAGCTAGCAAAAGCATACTTCTCATGAGTGGGAAGGAACTCCTAAGTGAAGTCAATAAGGAACAAGAGATGCAGTTTATTATGGTGAGGAAACCCAGAGTTCTCCTTACAAGTACTTCTATGGATGATTTTCCTGAAGAAGTTCAGAAGCTCTTGGAGAATTTTGTTGACATAGTAGTGGATGAGTTGCCTAACTCATTTCCACCCATCGGAAGTATTAGCCATCATATTGACTTGATACCAGGATCAATTTTGTTGAACAAAGAAACATACAGATTGACACCTCAAGAGAATGAGGAGGTAAAGAAACAAGTCCAGGATTTATTAGACAAAGGTTTGGTCATAGAAATCTTGAGCCCATGCATAGTACCAACTATGTTGAGTCCAAAGAAGGATGGAGGATGGAGAATGTGTATAGACTCAAAAGCCATAAACAAGATCACCATCAGGTACAGATTTCCCTTAACAAGGATGGATTACTTAATGGATTTCTTAAGTGGAGCAATTTTTTTTTCAAAGATAGATTTGAAAAGTGGATATCACCAGATAAGAATGAGAGAAGGTGATGAGTGGAAAACAACCTTTAAGACAAATGAAGGGTTTTATGAATGGCTTGTTATGCCATTTTTCTTAACAAATGCCCCAAGTAATTTTATGAGATTGATGAATGAAGTATTGAAGTATTTCATTGGTAAGTTTGTGATTGTATATCTGGATGATATATTGGTCTTTAGTAAAACTGAAGAAGAGCATTTGAGACATGTGACATTAATGATGAGGAGACTACAGCAGGAGAAGTTGTTGATAAATCTGAAGAAGTCCTCTTTTATGAAGACATAACTCATTTACTTGGGTTTTGTGATCTCTTCAAATGAATTGAAGATGGATCCCGAGAAGGTCAGAGCAATAAAATAATGGCCATCACCAAGGAGTATGTTTGAAGTGAGAAGATTCCATGGATTAGCCAGTTTCTATAGGAATTTCATTAGAAATTTCAGCGAAATTGGTGCACCAATGATGGATACAGTGAAGAAGAGGCACAAGTCTTTTAAATGGACAGAAGAAGATGAGAAAAGTTTCAATATATTGAAGGAGAAGATAATAGAATGACCAATTCTGGTCTTGCCAAATTTCGAGAATACATTTCAAGTAAGGTGTGATGCGAGTGGAGTTGCAATTAGAGAAGTTTTGAGCCAAGATATTAGGCATGTTGCATATTTCAGTGAGAATTTGAATGAGACTAAGGGGAAGTAATCCACATATGATAAATAATTTTATGCCATAATTCAAGCCTTGAAGAAATGGAGGCACTACCTTGTTCCAAAGGAATTTGTCTTGTATAGCGATAACCAAGATTTACAATTCATAACCAGACAGAAGAAATTAAACCAGAGACATGCTAAGTGGATAGAGTTTATGAAAATTTTCACTTTTGTCATTAAACATATCTCTGGTAATGCTAACAAATTTGTTGATGCATTGAGAAGGAGATGTTTGATTCTGCAGGAATTTTAGGTCAAGACCTTGGGGTTTGAACACCTTAAGGATATGTATTGTGATTATCCAGATTTCAAAGAAGCATATGAAGCATGTGAAAATCATGTGCTCAGAGACAGAAGCCAGTGGACAGAGTATATGATTCAAGATGGATTGATGTTTAAATATTTCCAATTGTGCATACTGAGGTGCTCGATGAAAGAAAATATGTTGAAGGAAAAACACAGTGGAGGTCTAGCAGGACATTTCGGCCATGACAAGACATTTGCACAATTGAATAGTTCATACTATTGGCTAGGTATGAGATTAGAGGTGAAGAAGTTTGTGAATAAATGTAATATTTTCCAGTATGCAAAAGGGAAGAAATAGAACATTGGATTGTATCAACCATTGTCTATTCCAAATAGGCCTTGGGATGCAATAAACATGTATTTTTTGTTGGGATTACCAAGAACTCAGAGGGGAATTGATTCCATATTTATTGTAGTTGATATATTCTCTAATATGGCACACTTTATCCCATTCGAGAACACTAGTGATGCAACACATTTTGCGAATTTGTTTTTCAAGGAAGTTGTGAGACTTCATGGATTTCCTAGGAGCATTGTCTCAGACAGAGACACTAAATTTGTTGGTCATTTCTGGAGAACATTATGGAAGAATATGGGGAAAAACTGTATTTTAGTTCAACATATCACCCTTAAACAAATGGACAGACTCAGGTGGTAAATAGGAGTTTAGGAAATTTGTTGAGAAGTTTGGTCACTGAACATAAGTACAGGAAAAATCCCATTCCAGATAGTGTATGGGATGATGACAAGAGGAGTATCATAATTGAGAGACGTGGAGCAGAGTTAATTCAGAAACATTGGAGCAGAAGACTTCACTATAGAAATGTAGAAGCTTCATAATTAGATCAGGGAGCAGTTGCAGAACAACAATACAGAGTATAAACGCAGAGTTGATCATCACAAAAGAGAACTTCAATTTGAAGTGGGGGATCAAGTTTTATCACACTTGAGGAAAGAAATTTTCCCAAGAGGAACATATAACAAGATGAAGTTGAAGAATATTGGACCATGCAAGATCCTAAGAAAATTTGGTGAAAATGATTATGAGATAGAGCTGCCAGAGGATGTGGGAATATCACCCATATTCAACTTTTCAGACTTGTATCCTTATAGGGAAGATGAAATAGAAATATCAAAAGGTAAAGAGAATATTCAGTGGGAAAATTAGATGATTGTAGCCGAAAATCCATAGATGGAGAAAATCATTGATCAGAGAATTGGTAAGAAGACCAGGAGGAAGACCTATTTTGAATATTTGGTCAACTGGAAGGGACACCTGACAGAATATGCCAATTGGGTAAGTGAAGTTGATGTCCAGAAGCATGGAAGGTTAGTGCAGGAGCTCATGGACAGGAGTCCATGAATTTTCTGCCCAGAGGAGTATGATGCAGGAGCATCGTCGGCAAAGCCACTGTTAAAGAAAGATTTGCCTCACCCTATTCAATCTTGCAGAGAGGGCCTTATTCCATTCCCCCATGCAGACTTACTTTCCCTAATTGATAAATCCAGAGACAAAAATAAATATTTTTCCACTTATACACACCTTGCAAGCTATACAACAAGTGTATACGCTGGCTTCTCCACTACAGCCCGCGTACATGAGGATTTGTGCCAGAAAAATCAAAATTAAATGTCGGGTTTCCATGTCATGACAGGAGATCTTTGATCCTTGGCCTTACATATACTAGAAACGTTATGAATTGACCCTTCAGTTTCATTTTGAAGGCTATAAAGAAGCCAATTCTGAGCTATGGAAAAGGGAGAGAGAATTCAACTTTGAGAGCAAAGTTACTCTGGAGAAATTATTTACTTTATATTGAGTTTGCATCCCTTTGTCCTTTAAGTCTGAACACAGTGTTCAACCCCCAAGCTCTTCCCTTATTGATGGAGAACCTCTTTGTCTCCCTTATATGAGCTTGCCTTTAGTGGAGGATTGAAGTGGTGGAGGCCCAGTTGGAAGGAACTCGGTTTCTTGGTTCCGAACCATGCCGACACAGAGGTTTGTAATATTTTCACTTTTGTTGATCATTTATTAATAGAAATACTCATTTCCTGTCCAATTGATATCTTGCAAATATATGTGTTATGATCCATGGGCATGTTTGTTTTGTATATTGATGGATTATGCTATCTAATGTGATAACCTGTTATATTATCACTATATGCTTTCTCTACTTGTTTGTTGAGAACTTGTTGTAGGTATAAAGCTTTGGGTCGAAGTTCTCAACAGTGGACATCATCAAACATTTGGACAAGGTAAGCCTCTTTCTTACCTCCCTTGCACATTAGTTTATATAGCATATGATGGAATTGAGTCGATTTCTACAGTCATACCTGCCTGTTGTGGTTCACCCTAGCCATAGAGAGATTTTCCTCATAACAGAATTGGCGACCATACCGGGGATGAATCTTCTTTCTTAGGTTTTGAAGTACTTTTCTCCTTAGATTTCTCTCATTTATATTGTGGTTCTTGTCGTATCATTGCTTGATAGCTTATGTTCACTCTGGGTTTGATTTTTCAGCCTTTCTCCCTTATCTGACCTTGTTTCAAATCATATACACGCCTTTTTGCTTGACAGTCACGTATACACGTAGGTTGTCTCACTGCAAGTTGCATATATACACTATGTTTTCCCAAACAGTCACATACACCTTTCTTCCTTGCATGTTTTCTTGGTTTGGTGTTTGTTGGGTGGGATTTGATGCTTGCTGAGCCTTCTTAGGTCTCTGTAGTGCCTGTTGAGTACTTGTGGGATGACAGGAAACCCTCTTTTGGTTGATTTTTTTGGGTGAAGTTTTTCTCTTCATCTTTTCACTTTTATTGTCCTTGTACATTGGGTTGGTGTTTCATTGCTTGAGTTATCTCTCTTTTATACATAGTAGGGATTTATATCAAGTTACTTTTCAGTCCATGCATTTTCAGTTTTGATATATTGAAAATACAAACAAAAAAAATAGGCATTTTGCATTGCTTGGCATTTTTTGTCTTTTGAGTTTCTATCATTAGATTAGTGCATACAATGAAAGATTGCATTTTTTACTTCTGAATCACAGAGTTGAATTTGAAAATTGCATCACTTTTAGGAGCAGATCATACATTGAAAGTTAAAGTTAGGACTTTGCATTATTTTCATATTTACTTTATTGCAGAGTCATAACACCATGAGTTTCATCACCATACCTTTTTGAGTAATCACGGCCATAAAATTGACGCTATAATTTAAAATTTATTAGTAACGATTTTATTTTATAGGGTGCACAAAATAGCCTAGGATTTAGTTCCTTGGAATAGGATTTTTGTGAGTAAACTTCTCCAAGGCAATTGAATCAACATGTGTCTGAGTCAGGGAGTGAAGAAATTCATTGTATAATTGATAATATCGGGAAGCTCCACTCACACCGGAGTTAATCACGAGGTTGCACGAAGTTGGTTGAAGGGATATCCTCCTGATACTTGCCTGGCGTCAGAAATATTTTTGTTGATTTATTCATATTTGGGGATCTTGCTAGTGCCCATACCTCCATGAGAGGTGGTGATTTCAAGGTTTTGGGCTTTGCTACCTTGCCCATATGGTGATCCGGACTTACAACTTCTCGCCTATGCATCAGTTATACAGTGGTTTATTAGTTTCTTGACTTAGGTATCTCATAGGTTACTTGCAGGGGTTATTCTACAAGTACCCTGGGTCAGATAGGGGTCAGACAACACACAGCCTTTATGGAGGATTACCTCTCTAGGGGGATTTGACCAACTGGTTGTTAAGCCCACGAGGGACCCTATAACTGATTTTTTATCTCTGATATTTAGCGAGGAGTCTCAGGCCCCTCTTGGGCGAGACATACCTTCTTTAGGGAGGGAGGCCACTCAGCCACTTCACCCCATTTGCATGCATATTGGTCGTTTGACTTTTGGTGTGCTCTTTTCTTACTAGTTGGCCTTAGGATATTTTTTTTTTATCTTTAGAGTCTTAATTCATCATGGAGTCGGACCAGCCACCCCATCGATCCCGTCGCTTATTACAGTTACCACGGGATTTTTTGTCCCTGCCTTCTAAAAGGTGTAGAGTTATTATATGTGGTACACACATGTCCACCCTTCAAACTTGTGGTTCTACAAGGATGAGTACTGAATCTGGTCTTCAAAATTGTGTGAGCCCTTCAACTCCCATACCCACTATAGTTAATGGCACACCTTCGACTCTTGCGACCTCTATGGTCGTAGTGCTGGAGGTACCTATCATTACTATGGCCCATCCTATAGTTAATTCTCAAGCTACCACCTCAAACCCCTTTGGGTATCTTGGCCACTCACTAGGATACAAGGTTCAATCCATCCCTATGGATTCTCGTCCATTTTCTTATGGTATGCCTAACTTCACTTCGCAGTTTTCAAACTCCATCCCAGTTGCTGACCCTAATGCTAGAATTGGTCTTGGGGGTAGTACACCTCCCTACACTCCTTTTTCATTTGGTGGATCTCAAATCCCTCAAATGACTCCTAATATGGGAGGTATTCCTACTTTTAACCCTGGGTCCAATCCTCCTACTTCTGGGTGGAATAGTCAACCTGGTGGACAAGCTTCAACTCAAGTTCCATCCTACAATCCTACCTCATCGGCGTAGATTCCGACCAATACATTTGGCATGATGAATCCACCTCTATCCTCCGGTTTCCAATGTGGGAGAGGTCAGTTTCACTCTTTGGGAAACCCCCAATCCGGATCTAATCCGGCTGGGGAAAATTTCTATAACCCTCAACAGAACATTTCAGCTGGAATGATTCCCAACCAACCTTATATGACTCAGCCCAAAGGAGAGCCTTATAATGCTAGACAGGGCCATGGTGTTTACCAAAACCCTGATGGCCTTTGAATCCACAAGCACAATATTTCCCGAGAAGATGGGGCCAAATGTCACAACCCCTCTCCCTTTTCTAGCCATGCTTAATCTACCAGATTTGGCTAAGTTAATGAATGACCCTATGAGTTACAATCCTACATGGACCCCATTCCCTACCAAACTTCCTTCAGACATCCTGAAGCTCGAGGGAAAGAATGGAGAGGATTTTGATGATCATGTCACTACCTTTCACCTTTGGTGCTCATCAAACCCCCTTAATGACAACTCTATTCATCTGATATTATTTCAACGCACCCTCATCAAAGTTGTCGCGAAATGGTATATTGAGCTACCTAGGGGGTCATATAGGAATTTTAGTTAGTTGGTAATGGTCTTTCTTAACCACTTCCAGTTTCCCATTCGTTATGATGTTGGCTTAGAATTGTTGTCAAATTTACACCAGGATAATGCCACTCATATCTCGGACCATATCCAAGAGTGGCATAGATGAAAGAGGTTGATTAAGACCCCTATACCCTTGGCCTTTCTTTTAGAATGGTTTCTTAAGTCTTTGTATGCTCCTATCTCGAAGGAAGTTACTACTTTCGAGGTTACCATGGAGGAGGAAATGATATTTAGGGCCTAGCAGTTATATTTGATTTATGTTCAATCTGGGATGTTATACCATCTTCTTCCTGATGCACTGCAGTCTACTTACAACCCTAGGAAAAATCTCGTACCTCATGCCGATGGAATTGTAGGTTCTACCAATGTAAAGTCTACAGACTTGGTGACAAACCAGTTGAAAGAGTTGTTTTTAAGACAGTCTGCAGGAGGACCAGCCTTGTCTTTGTCTTCCAATCCCACTCAGTCAGCAAATGTACACTCTGTGCAATCGTCGACCAACCCAAATGGTAACCAACAACTAGGAGGGAATAAGAAGAAAGGAAGCAATAATCGTAAGGGTGGGAAAAATGGTAATAAACCCAAGGACAATAATAATAATGAGAATACGGGTAACAATACTGGAGAGAGAAAATGAGAAAAATGTAAGGTGAAGTTTCCCTATAAGCTTTGCACAGATGATCACCTTACCCATTTGTGCCCCAAACTTGTAGAAGCTGCAAGGATTTTAGCTCAATCACCCACCGTGATGACAAATCCATTCCCACACAATCATCACTTAGCCTCGAGCTCCTCAAACACTGGAAATGCGGCTAGTGGAGGTCAAAACCAACAGTCGCAAGATGGCGACCGTTTATGTATAAATATGGTCGATGCGAAAATCAATGTAGCCACTCGATCTCGAGACTATAGTTCTAAACAAATTAATCATGGCCTAGAATATCCTCCTCCTCCAGAGATGACTTTATAGATTGAGAAACCAGATCCACCACCTCGTATTCAGAAAGGAGTACTCAAGCACTCTACCCATAACCCAAATTCTAGAGCCGCCCATAACTACTCTATTGTTGAGGACCTGGGCCAAACCCCTTGTGCGATGTCACCTTTGGAGGTACTCCAGATGTTTCCTTCACAAAGGAATGCCTTACTCTGTACTCTAGGAGCTCTAGAACCCTGTGGCTCAAAGGTTATCAAGTTTGACGTCACAGATGTTAAGCCTCACTTGCCATACAATGTGGCTTTCCAAATCCATGTGGAGTATTCAAAGTATACCATCAAACGTACAGTTGTTGATGAAGGTGTTGCTACGTGTGTGACATTCCTATCATGTTGGAAAGCTCCTAGTTCCCCAACCCTTTCCAAGTCATCAAACATGTTGATTTCTTTTGATGGTCATTCCTTCCTCCCTCGCAGTATTCTCCCTGCCTTTCTGGTCTAGTTAGGCAAGAAGACAGTAGAGGTGGAGGTAGAGATAGTTGATGTGCCTCTTGATTATAACATGTTACTAGGTCACAATTGGACATATTCTATGATCATCATCATGTCGTCTGTCTTCTATATCCTTTGTTTTCCTCATGAAGGGAATATTGTGACGATCGATCAGTTATCCTTTGCATTCTCTAGTCCTAGTGCATCTCTTGGACAGTCGATCCCTGTGATCGACAATTCTCAGCCGACAACTGAGAATATCGATGTCGAAATGTATTCTTCCCTTATGGGTACTTTCAACTTCTTGGTACCAAACCATCAAGTTTATGCCATGTCCAGTAGGCCCGTCTCAACTGGGAGGTCCATTCCTTTTTTCACATCTAATTTTGATGATCCATGGACCCTACCTTCCTCGATGTTGTCTTGTGAATGACAGTCGCATCTTGGGATGGCCATGCCACTATCGACAGTATAGATTATGTATCAAGTTTTTCTTGACTCTTTCATCGATCCCGATCATGTTCCCTCGCCGACGGACGAGGAGGATCTCATGTCTATGCTCGTGTGGGCCACCTAGTTGTCTTGTTCACATGATTTCCTTGATGGGAATTTTCCTTCAGATGAAGCCATCATCAAAGCCATGAATGGTTCTGACAAACCTTGGGATGATATGCATCACCGTTGTTATTTTCTCCCACATCTTGAAAGAATCGAACAAGATAGATTTCAATCTACTTTGAGTGAGATAGTCGGTCATGCCGTAGTTCCACTTGATATGCACAGCATTTATGTTGAAGGAAACATGGCAAGTATTTCTCCTACCATCCAGATCAACATATCTCATACCTTTGGCAAGGTTGAAAATGTAAATATCAATGTGGATTGTTCGCCAGAAGAAATCTTGATCTACATCGAGCTCTTCAAGGAATTTTAAGACGTATTTGCTTGGTCCTATGAAGAGATGTCAGGGATCAACCCTTGTATTGTCGAACATGGGATTAAAACTTATCCATATGCTAAACCTGTTCAGCAACATCTTAGAGATGTCAACCCTGGAAAGGCCCCTACTATTAAGGAAGAGGTGGATAAGCTACTTAATGTTGGCTTCATCTACCTAGTTCCTTTAACTGAATGGGTATCCAACCCCATTCTTGTAGATAAGAAGCAAGGAACCATCCGTGTATGTATGGATTTCCGTGACCTAAACAAGGCATGTATGAAAGACAATTTCCCCACACCTTTTATCGATTAGATTCTCGACGAGTGTGCGGGAAGCGAAGTATTTTCTTTTATCAACGAATTTTAAGCATATAATCAAATTCAAATTAAACCCGGGGATCAACAAAAGATGGTATTTATTTGTCCTTGGGGTACTCTTGCATACCAGAAGATGCCTTTCGGCCTTAAAAATGTCGGAGCAACCTTTCAATGTGCCATGACTTTCACATTTCACGATCTTAAGCACATAGTCGGAGTTTACCTTGATGATCTTGTTGCTCACTCTCACAAGAGAGCGGATCACGTTACTCACCTTCGGCTTGTTTTCGAAAGATGGCGTTATTATAGAATCTGGTTGAACCCTCACAAGTGCATCTTTTGCATTAATTTTGGTCGTCTTTTAGGTTTTCTAGTTTCTGAGACTGGGATCATGGTAGATCCGCTTAAGGTTGAGGTAATACTTTGGTTTCCTCCCCCACGCACGATTAGACAACTTCAGGGTCTACAGGGGAAATCCAACTTTCTTCGTAGGTTTATAGTGAACTATGCCACTATCACTATAGGTTTCATGCATCTTTTGAAGAAGGACACCCCTTTTATCTGGTATGAGTGAGCCCAAGAGTCCTTCAATGCTTTGATTAAATCTTTGGTGTCGGCGCCTCTATTGAAGCCTCCCGACTATGGTAGAGATTACTTGCTTTATATCACTGCATCCGAGGATATAATTGGTATGGTTCTAATTCAGGAAGATGATGAGCTCCATGAGCACATCATCTACTATCTTAGTCTAACTTTACTCAGTCCTAAACTCAATTATACTGACATTGAAAAGATAGCTTTGGTTTTCATCCACGTAGTCCAGCGTCTATGTCATTATATATTTCTTTGTAAGACTACGGTGGTTGATGATGTCAATCCATTTCAATACGTCCTTACCCAACGTATCATAGGGGGGAAATACAATAAATGGATTTTCATTTTACAGGAGTTTGATCTCGATTTCACTTCCGTGAAATCCAAGAAATCCCTAGTCTTTGCAGAGCTAATATCTTATTTTCCACATTTAGATGAGGACGTTATCCATGTTGATTGGTTTGTGGATGAACAAATTTTTCTTGTCTCGTCATCTAACCCCTGGTATGGAGACATCATTCTCTATATTCAGACTTTGAAGTTCCCTCAACATCTCTCACGACATGACCAACGACATATAAGGTACCAAGCTAAGAAATATACTATCGTCAGTGACACTTTTTATCATTGAGGAATAGACGATGTTGTCGCAAGAATCGACTCTAGGCTATAATTGAGCCAAGCCTTAGCACATTTTAAATGAAAAAATAAGTTATCACTCGGAACTTGATTTGGGTTGCGTGTAAGTAAATTCCGAGATAACCACGAAACAATTTTGATTAGAAGCTAACCCTTCCAACCCAAGAGGTATCTCTCGAATATATGTCACGATAGGATATCCAATAAGCTTAACAATGGGAAGATCTATGGGTAACAAACAGTTTTGAGGTTTTTAGGTCTGATGGGTTGGACCGGGAGGTAGTCCATTGGGAATGGAGTCAAATAATCAAGTAAATAATAAGAGTGTTTTGGCAATGGAAATCCATGGAAGAGAGGTGAGGTAGAAGTTGATTACAAAGAGGAGGATTTATAAAAGTATGGCAGCAGAATAAAGAGAAAACATATCAACACACAAGGAGCACTTAGCGATGAGTGAATTCCAAGCATAAATCAGTGGAAAAAGATGGTTGGGATAGAGCATCTATTAGAGGATGAATTCTGAACCTTGATCTCTGCAAGAAACAACCTATAACCAGTCTGCAACAGAGCATCTAACAGAGGATGAATTCTATTACAAAATAGTTACAAATTGAGAAGAAAAGATAGATGGAGTGATATTGAAACTAAGAAAATGGACAAACTCTGCAAGCAACATCACAAGAATCTTTGATATGGATAAAACATTCTTCTGCAATCTTTTATTAAATTGAAAATGAAAGCTACATCCCAGGACTACTACTCCTGTGTGTCTTCCCCCCCCCCGCCCCCATTTTCTTCTTCAAGAAGATACAATAATATAAGCCTTTTGCCCCCTTTCGAATAATTGAAAAATGATTCAAATTACAAATAAATACCTCTCTAAATGAACAGGTATCTCATGTAGGTATTGAGGTTGAAATCCTCCCAAAAGACAACAACAGTTACCATCAATTTCGAAAACTTTATGCCATTAGAAAACGGACCAAACTGTTGAAAATTGTGGTTGCAGTTATGGTTCTATATCTCTTGAATCGTGAAAGATGTGTATAAAATGAAAGAGGATTTTGTAAATATTTTTGTTCTGAGAAAAAACCTCTCTCAGTTCCCTGAGATCCATTTCCATTGGCCCCAGATCTGCATTTTACAAACATGTGTCAAAACAGGAAAATATGAGATCCGAAACTTAGGGCTTGAAGATGGATTTGATTCTCCCAATATGTGAAACCTGTAGGCAAATAGAGAGAGGTTATTGATATATGATGTGTTAGGCACAAAAATCTCCACCCATTTCTCAAAATGATATTCCAGTCGCTTAGAATCATCATTTGAAAACGATGCCTCAATACAGTAAAAAATGCCACATTTCTGAAAACGAACCTCATCTTGCGGGGGACTTTTGATTGCCTTCCCAAGATCCAAATGAAAATATGAATGCACCACTGAAAATATTAGGATCTGTAGATGTCAATCGACCTTTGAGCATGCAAAACAACCTCTCCAGGGCTGAGAAAACTGACGTTTTCTAAGGCATTTTAGTCACTGGAAAAAATTTACAATTTCGGTGGCTAACAGGCCGAAAACAAGGGTATCTTAGCTGCCTAAAGTCTTGGCTTTTGGTGGCTAACAGTGCAATTTCAGAGTGCCATAATCCATCGAAAGTCTTGAAACCCCGATTTCAGGATTTTGGGTTTCAGGAAATAGAGCAGTGGTTAAAATCTTTACGTCGACCAAACCTCCGATGGTCGAAACCTCGAAATGGTGACGTGGCATTTATGTTAAACCCTATTATAGTGATTTTATGTCGTTTATTGCATTCTTTTTGTGCCTACTCATGAGCTCTTCCTCCATGTGGATTTATGCGTGGTGCTTGAATTCTTGGTCTCAGCCGATACACTTTCGGCAGCTAATGGCATATGAAACCCGAGATTTAAGCTACCAAAAGTCTGCACTTTCGGTAGCTAAACACTATAAAATTTTTCCTCCTAAGCTACCGAAAGCCAAAATTTCAATATTTGTTCCAACATAGGCTCCATCTAGGGATGGTTCTTTTCTATAAAGTGCTAAGAATAGTAGACCATGTGCCTCCATCCATTGGGCGACCTAAAATCATCCTTATCAAACTCTGAACCCTATCACTTTACTTGCAACTTTCCGAAACAAAAACCACTTGTTCATTCATTGGGCTATGGAGTCATAATGCTTTAAAACAAAACCATATTGGATTCGAAAATGAACTGAAAACATATTAAAAACCACCGTTGTAATATAATGCTCCAAGTCAAGCTTATTTATATACATCACCTACTCTAACTACTGAAAAATTCCCACTGAATCAAATGATACGAAAATGCCAATGAAGCCAATCCAATAATTGTCTACTTATTTGAAATTTTCTCACAATTTCTTTGAGCATGCTGAAAAAGGAAACTGACAACTCCCATCTGACCTATTGGTGATCTTGAATTTTCAAACCTTTCATCGATTATTGTGACATAGCATACTCCTCCATTAAATGAATCTAAAAGATCAGCAAAAGGATCTTGGAAAAATATATGGCCCTGAGGTTTTAAAACATCCAAGACTACTCTATGTTATGATTTATAATGCTTAGGATCATCCTCAAAGAGAATATCTAAGCACCCTTCAATATCATTTGCAATGGCATCTCCAAAATCATGGCACAATCTTGTCTGGAGACCCTCATCCCTCCATGAAAAATCTACAGCAAGTTGTTCTACAGAAACGATGAAATAATCATCACTATACTCATCATATTTAGGTTCAGTCGTAACTCAAGAGGGTCATCAGTCAGACAAAAACTCGGGACATCAATTGTGGATCTCTCAAGCAAAGGAAACTCTGTTACTATCTCTACCATACTGTTTATTTCATAATCATACTTCCGCAAATCACAGTCTAAAGAATTCTCAAACAACAAACTTTCTTCAGGATCATTAAACATGGAAACCATATCTTTTTCACGAAACAAAACAGAGTCTAAAATCTGATCTCCCGGAAGGAAATCATCATAAATAGGTTCACTAACTTCCTGTAAAGTTCCATCAAATACATGACTGTCATCATTTAAAAACATATTTACATCTTCAAAAATGGAAGAAGTTTGACACTCATATCCGGGACTGTGTGAAAGTTACAAATCTGTGTGAGTAGGGGCTGTAACATAGCTATTCAGAAGCAGGCCTATCTCTTCTTTTGCAGGTTGATCGTGATGTTGAATATTTTCTTCTTGAGTATGTTCACAAGATCCAGCTTCTTTATGAGCCAACTCTTCCTCATACTGATCATCTTCATCAACTTGAGAAATTTCTGATATTTTTTCCTCCTCTTCAAGAGGATTTGTTTGATCGTTTTGTCTTATGAATTCTATATTACATCAATCTTCAAAAATTATTTCAGCTGAGTAGATTCTTTTACAATGTTGATGGAAAAGTATGTGAAAATATTTCAATGAAGGAATAGTGGAATGGGGAAAAGATTTATACCAAAGTCTAGCAACTTTTTCCAATGAAAACATAAACAATTTCATGAGGGCATTTTCATGATGTACATTTAATTCCTCCATGAGCTTATGGAATTCAAACAAGTGTTGAGAAGGATTGTCGTCCGCATATTCTCCAAATTTAGGAAGGACATCTTCCCAAATTTTAATGTCTGGAACAGTGTTTGGAAAGCCATAAACATTTGTAAAGTCCAGAGGAGAAAACCTTGCAGCAATTCGAGTAGCGAATGAATTCGACATTTGAGACCAGTGGAGTCGTCAGCAAAATCATGTAGAGTCTATGAACCAAGGAGTCGCTAGGTGAATGATCACAGCCAATTGAATGACTATCCCTTGTTCACCATCAAGATATAGATATGAACTTTGTCGTATCCCAGGGAAGATAACTTTGTCCTCCGTCCCCGGCAACGGCGCCAGAAAATGTTGTCGCAAGAGTCGACTCTAGGTTGTAATTGTGCCAAGCCTTAGCACATTTTAAATGAAAAAATAAGTTATCACTCAGAACTTGATTTTGGTTGCGTGCAAGTAAATTCTGAGATAACCATGAACCACTTTTGATTAGAAGTTTCCCCTTCCAACCCGAGAGGGATCTCTCGGATATATGTCACAATAGGATATCCAATAAGCTTAAAAACAAGAAGATTTGTGGGTAACAAACAGTTTTGAGGTTTTTAGGGCTGATGGGTTGGACCGGGAGGTAGTCCATTGGGCATGGAGTCAAATAATCAATTAAATAATAAGAGTGTTTCAGAAATGGAAATCCATGGAACAAAGGCGAGGTAGAAGCTAATTACAAAGAGAAGGATTTATAAAAGTATGGCAGGAGAATAAAGAGAAAACATATCAACACACAAGGAGCACTTAGCGATGAGTGAATTCCAAGCATAAATCAGTGGAAAAAGATGGTTGGGATAGAGCATCTAGCAAAGTATGAATTATGAACCTTGATCTATGCAAGAAACAACCTATAACCAGTATGCAACAGAGCATCTAATAGAGGATGAATTCTATTGCAAAATAGTTACAAATCGAGAAGAAAAGATAGATGGAGTGATATTGAAACTAAGAAAATGGACAAACTCTGTAAGAAACATCACAAGAATATCTGATATGGATAAAACATGATTCTGCAATCTTTTAATAAATTTAAAATGAAAGTTGC
The DNA here is from genome assembly GCA_009831015.1 of Picea engelmannii. Lineage (NCBI taxonomy): Eukaryota > Viridiplantae > Streptophyta > Pinopsida > Pinales > Pinaceae > Picea > Picea engelmannii. Next base: position 779,032 of record ML787431.1, read on the forward strand.
AGCCCAGGAGTACTACTCCTGTGTGTCTTCCCCCCCCCCCCCATTTTNTTTTCTTCTTCAAGAAGATACAATAATATAAGTCTTTTGCCCCATTTCGAATAACTGAAAAATGATTCAAATTACGAATAAACCCCTCTCGAAATGAACAGGTATCTCATGTAGGTATTAAGGTCGAAATCCTCCCAAAAGGCAACAACATTTACCATCAATTTCAAAAAAAAATTGCCATTAGAAAACAGACCAAACTGTTGAAAATTGTGGCTGCAATTATGGTTCTGTATCTCTCGAATCATGACATCTGTGTATAAAATGAAAGATTCTTTTGTGCATATTTTTTTTTTGAGAAAAAACCTCTCTCAGTTCCTTTAGATCCGTTTCCATTGGCCCCAGATCTGCGTTTTACAAACATGTGTCAAAACAGGAAAATATGAGATCCGAAAATGAGGGCTCGGAGATGGATTAGATTCTCCCAATATGTGACACATGTAGGAAAACTGAAAGATTTTATTGATCTATTATGTGTTAGGAACAAAACCCTCCTACCGTTTCTTGAAATGATATTCCAGTCACTCAGAATAATCATTTGAAAATGATGACTCAACACAATAAAAAACACCACATTTCTGAAAATGAACCTCATCTTGCGGGGGAATTTTGACTGCCTTCCCAAGCTCCAAATGAAAATATGAATGCACTACTGGAAATATTAGGATATGTAGATGTCAATCGACCATTTGAGCATGCAAAAAGACCTCTCCACGGCTGAGAAAACTAACTTTTGCTAAGGCATGTTAGTCACTGGAAAAAATCTGCTATTTCGGTGGCTAACAGACCGAAAACAAGGGTATCTTAGCTACTGAAAGTCCTAGATTTCGGTGGCTAACAGTGCGATTTTGGAGTTTCGTAAGCCACCGAAAGTCTCGAAACCCCGATTTCAAGATTTTGGGATTTTGGGTTTTGGGAAACAAAGCAGTGGTTAAAATATTTACGTCGGCCAAACCTTCGATAGCCAAAACCCCGAAATGATGATGTGGCATTTATGTTAAACCCTATTATAGTGATTTTATGTCATTTATTGCATTCTTTTCACACCTACTCATGAGCTCTTCCTCCATGTGGCTTGATGCATGGTGCTTGAACGTTTGTTCTCGGCCGATACACTTTCGGCAGCTAATGGCATATGAAACCCGAGATTTAAGCTACTAAAAGTCTGCACTTTTAGTAGCTAAACACTATAAATTTTTTCCTCCTAAGCTACCAAAAGCCAGAATTTCAATATTTGTTCCAACAAACGATATCTTGCATCGTTTTTTAACCCACATATAAGCTGAGTCTGGTTTGAACGATTGCCATAGTAGGGCTTATGGTGGTCATCTAACCAAGCTTGCGACAACCCAAAACTTTTTGTGAGTTGGTTATTTATGGCCTACTATCTTTAAGGATTGTATTGAAGTGGTTAAGAAGTGTCACCCTTTCTAGGTGTTCACTCAGAAAATGTGCTCGCATCCAACCCCTCTTCATCCAGTCATTACTGTCGGTCCCTTCACCAAGTGGGGGGTGGACTTCGTCAATTGCAACCCAACTTCGGGTGGGGGGCATCAACACATTATTGTGGTCGTGGACTACTTTATTAAGTGGGTCGAGGCCATTCCTATAGTTATGTCTGATGGGAAGATTGCATCCTTCTTCATATTCAATCAGATTATCGCTCGGTTCGGTATCCCGAGTGAGATTGTCATTGACCATGGAAGTCACTTTCAGAATGAAATGATCGAAGAAATAGAAACTAAGTTGGGGTTTAAACATGGTCATTCTTCTCCTGATTATCCCCAGGAAAATGGGAAAGTAGAGGCCATCAACAATTCTCTCAAGACCATTTTTCAAAAAACTATCAGTCAGATTAAATCCAACTAGCACATCATGCTATATCCTACACTCTGGGCATACTAAACCTCGGTCAAGACTGCCACCGGATTTTCTCCTTTCCAGTTAATACATGGTGTGGATTCGATTTTACCCATTGAATGTGAAATCCCTTCTCTTAATTTGGCAGTCGCGCTCCTACCTGAAACTTCTGATCTCGAGAAGTGCCTTGTATAGCTAGAGAGTCTTGATGAGCAACATCAAGACGCCTCTATGGCTATCGAGGCGAGCAAACAACGTGTTAAGTTCCAGTATGATAAGTATGTATGTCCTCGACTGTATGTTGAGGGTGATTTGGTCCTCTTGTACGATCAAGCCAAAGAACTGCTGGGGGCAGGCAAGTTTAAACCCATGCGGCACGGTCCTTATATCATGCGACGTGTTCTAGAAAAAGGAGCCTATGAGTTAGAATATTACGAAGGGAATAAGTTGGTCGAGCCCAAAAATGGGCTCTACTTGAAAAGATATTATCCTTGAGCCCAGGCTTGGGAAGAACTCTCTGTATACTAATGTAATTTAGTGTATATATCTCTTGTCTTTTTCGTCTTCGATTTTCTTATCAAGTTTTCACTTGGTTGAAAGATGTTAATGGAGTCGTCGGTCTACTTAGGATTCACATACAAGGCCAGTCGTCATACACGGAACTTGGATTCCACCGCTTGGGTGGTTTACTCACCCGAGGGTCTACTGGTGTCTCCAGGAGGCATATGCCTAGGGCCATCCACGAATAATGTGTCTGAATATAGTGTCATTATAGAACTTTTGCGTGATGCTATCTCACATGGAATTCATTCATTAGAAGTTATCCTAGATTCCCAATTGGTAGTACGTCAGTTGAACGGTCGTTACCATGTGTGTGATCCTACTTTTCTCTAACAATTCCTACGGGTACATCTTTTAGAATGACAATTTGATTTTATTACATATTATCATATTCCTAGGAGTTATAATCATGTACCTGATGCTTATGCTAACTTTGTTTTAGATTGGCATTTGTCACATAATTAAAAGCAAAGAAAACCATCTAATCAATGTACACATTGTAAAATATAAGTAAAGTCGAAGATCCATTTTTATATATTTCAAAAAATATGGTGTTTATAGTAAAAAATGGGGCTAACACCCTCAATACATATACATTCGGTATTACAATATCCCATGAAATCTACACCTGTGGTGTCGAATGTGTGTCATGGTAGAAAACCATGGCGTTTGCGAGATACTGAAAGAGTCGTACCCATGCCCTAGGTACACCAACCACATGTCCCTGCATGGCTTCAGGAAGATCCTCTACCTGAACCATGGGTATCCTATGAGTCAAATGCGAGAGGTTTCCCTGCATGTTTTTTAGGAACCTCTTGGCCTCCCCTCCCATCGTTTTGTCTCCCCAATTCCTCCGTTGATGTCGAGGGAAAGCCTCTGGCCATCATGGACCCATGTCTATGGCACACAAATGTCTAGTCAATACTTAAGTGCCATCCAAAAATATTTTTTTCCTAATTGTACAAAAATACAAAAAAAATGAAATATGTAAAACCTTTTTGACATAGCTATGTCACCATAGGCAAACCTTGGTGGAAGTGGCATGTCTGGATCTCCTCTGAAGTTGATCCCCTCATAGGGATAGTCATATAGAGCGATGACTTGTCACTGCCACCAGTAAAAATATTCCTCGTTGTAGGGTTTCGGTACCCTACCTCCTACCTGTCGCCTCATCACCTCAGTCCACTGTGCCATGGCTGGATCACAAGGTCCTCTCAGGACAATCTCAACTCTAGGTCCCAAACTTGGAACCCACTCGAAAAATAAACTACACAAGATGGAGGAAAACCCAAAATTTATTTCACCCCCCTACTTGCACTCCATCAATTGGCTCTTCATACTGGCCAGTAGTGAGGTACACCAGTCGTACAATGTGGGTCTCTCACACTTCACTGCATAGAACATGAGCGGCCTCGATGCCTGGTGCAATGAGGACAAACCTGTGATCCTAGTCAAGACTAGGACAATGATCTTCAAACTGAGGTTGTTTATTTCTCGGATAGGGACTTGAATCCCTACCTTAGGATTCCCTGCTACACAGTGGGCATCGATATATTCTTCTATCTTCATCCCGCTACCTGCTCCCTGCGACTTGAGGTTCACAACCTCCCCATGACATGATAGAACAGTCAGAAAGTAAATGTCCTCTACTTCAATTCTCAATGGTTTCCTATCGAGATTGAAGTTCTCGCTATCAAGGTCCCAGTAACCCACCAACATCTCCAACAACCTCACTTGGGCTCTCATTCCTTTGAGCACCCAAAACTTATACAAACCACGTCGATTTAAGGCCATTTGGGCCCCCGGATCTCGATCTACAGCAGCGTCGACCTCCTCATGCTCTCACTCTCTCCATTCAAGAACCATCCTATCAAAGACAAATAGAATTTTTAGTTAGAACCCTTCTTTTTGTTCATTTGTGTGCATGTACGCGGCCTTCTTTGCACACAGTCGCGTGTAGGGCTCAATACACGTGCCTTGTAGTTCACATAGGAGCATATACCTAGTCGTACATGCGACCTAACCAAAGCTATCTCGCGTACACCGAAATCTATACTTTGCGCCTTAAATAACTAAAACTTTAAGACCTAATTCAAAATTTTAAACCACTGAATTTGAAGAGGAAGAGAACAAGAATTACCTGATCTAGAAAGCTCGTAATTTTGTTGTCGGATGCTCCTGCAATTGTTGCTTGAATCTTGGAGGAATTTTGGTCCAATTTTCACTAGTTGGGTAAAAAAAGAAAATGGTATAGTATTTTTTTATTTTATTACTATTTATAAATTATTTTTACCCACTTTCTATAGTTTAAACCATTTTTTGCACCTAATGGACTAACACAAAAGTGGATCGAGTTGGTTTTTGCAGTTTTAACCTGGGATTCTTGCAGATTTTAGCGTTATGTCGACCGTTTGTCACCTTGGGAAGGTATATTTGTTACCCAACATATAGGATAGGTATCCATTCCGTCATGCATTTTATCATTATCCTCTAACTATCACTCTTTATGCCCTAGGTATGAACTTATTTGTTGCAACACAGAACCTTCCATCTGCCATAAAGTCATGTCATTAACAAGTGGTAGAGACTTACCAAACATGGGTGCCCTAGTTAGATCCCCTACTATATTTGGTGCCCATGCAGAGATTTTTTCTTAGGAATGGGAGTCCCTCACAGTGGATACATGACTTTATGCTGAGCCTCATTTCTCATTCATAACCATGCTTCTTTATTACTCGAGGACTCCCAAATGAGTCTTGGTTAAGCTCTTTTCTGACTCGTCTAAAAAATAAAAAAGTGAAAAGATTGTCGAGTGATTTGTCCCTTTCACACTCGTTAAAATTGGATTTGAAATATCATGAGTCTTAGTTAAGCTCTTTTCCGACTCGTTATCAAAAAGTGAAAAGATCGTCGAGTGAACTTGTCTTTTTCACACTCGTAAATTGGTTTTGAAGGGACATCTACTTGGCACAAGTTTATCCCTTTTTCAAACCAAGTAGACTAAAAGACATAAAAAATGACATGTTTTGGTGTCAAGTTGTGATTGCATCTCATGTCCGTGCTTGCAGTATTGATCCTATAGCTTGTTCTGGCTTTGTGTTATAAACCGTTTGCCTCAGCATCTTTGCATCCTCAACCAAGAAGAGACTTGTTTATATCCTTTTTCATTTTGACACCCTATACCTAGGAGGGAACATTCCCCCGACTGTCCATCTCCCGCATGCACTTCCCTACATTGAGCATATGTATGTTCCACTATTGGAACTAGTTTTACTTACTTGCAACACTTGTTTCCTCCTCTGTATCATAACATTCATTTGTTATGAAAAAACAAAAAAAGATGGGCGGAAGGGAGTATTATCTTATATCGGCAAAAGTCTATCGCATTTGAACAGAGAAAAAAATTATTTGAGTCCATTCATCATAATTTTGGGATTAGCATGGCCTTAGGAAGTTGAGCTCGCTACAGAATCTTCTCTATCGACTGGTTACTCTTCCATTCCCTACAGAGAACTTCATTGATGCCTCCTACATCTCATCATTTTATCATTGGGTCTCTATTGCCAAAGTCCACCATATGTCTCATGCTCTTGCTCAAAGGAAGTCTATCAACCTATGTCGGCCACTCCTCAGAACTCGTGACTTTGCATGTTGTCCATACCCTTAGTTTGTCTCAGAATCACATGATACTCCAGTCTTATCATGCACCCTGGCCCTACTTCCATCATTGGTACGTAGCCTTGAACCCAGTAGTCGACATTTCATTATCGGTCATTGACTGGGTGGTTTCCCTCGTGTTCGACGGAAAGACATCTATTCACACATTGGGATTCGTGCAATGTCTTGGATGTCATTATCCTTATTGGTCATTTCCTTGCCTTTGTCAGCAGTTTTTCATCATTGGTTGTTATTCAGAGGGTCATTTTCGTGTACCTCTTGCACTTGGCACACGTGAAAGATGCACAGGGTCGTTGGTTTGTGAACTTGTTCTTCGTTCGATTTGCACCAAATCATGAAGCTTCTGCTTTGTACCTCATGTTGATTGATGAGATATGCCTTAATTCTCTCCTTTCAGCGGGTCTCTTTCCATCGATATCATCCCATTTATTCTAGAAATGGGGCCTAGAGTCTTATGAGTGTTATAATATGAAAGATTGTGCTTGTTTTACCATTGACAATACCCTTGTCACCCAACCATAGGCCGAAACCACCCTCCAAGCACCTTGACCTTGACAGAGAAGAGAATCCTGGTAGCAATCCAATAGCCAAGAGAGGCTAATGCACCAAGAAAGAAGTAACCAAGTTGATCAAATAGTCCCACCCAAAAGCTGGCGTAGTACCTTCCCCAGGACTTGCACACAAGATTGCAACTACACTACGCAGAACTGGCTCTCTGCAACTGCTGAGAAGTGTGTCAAATGAGAGACTAACACCCTGTATTTATAGTGGTTCTGGCAGACTTACTGGGGTCGACTTCTCCTTCTGGGTACTAATTAATTCATATTAATTATATTTCTGCAGCCGACATCTTGTCTAGGGTTTCCTTCATTTTTTTGCTTCCTTCCGGAACATTCTAATCTCATCATAGGTCATAATAGAGGTTCATACCTCCCAAAGATACCATAATATCATCACTCCCTCTTAGCTAGGGAGGTATGGTCTTGAGCACAAACAGACCATTCAATTGGTAGTATCATGAGCACTGTCATTATTATCCAACTGGATAATCTCCTATGACAACTAGTACAATATCAATTGATAGAACACACCTGTGTTTATCCATGGTAGTACACAACTGCTCAAACCTTGACACATAGTCACAAACAGTGGAACATATCCACCACAGTAGTATATATCTACTGTCTAGAGACAGGCAGTCTCCATAACAATCATCTGATGACAACATGCACAGAAAATATTGTTAAAAATAAACTGAATCATCTGGGCCAATCTTTCACTCACGTCTGTGAGATATGAAAGAATATCTTCCCTTAGAGTAGAACAATGAGATATTTGGACTATTCTTCTCAAGAAAGGAAGAACAATTGTCCTATCTTCTGAACCTGGACCATTCCTCACCCTGGGCCATTTTTCCTACACTAATCAAAGTGCACCCTGGAGAGAATGTATAAACCCTAAGGAATGCATGTCCCTCATTGTTGAGCCTGGACCATTCCCCACCCTGGACCATTCCTCCTACACTAATCAAAGTGCACCCTGGAGAGAATGTATAAACCCTAAGGAATGACTGTCCGGACCATTTCCTTCATTAACCACAAGAGGAAAAGACTATCCTATATCAACCTCCAAAACGGACCATTCCTCATGTTAACCACAATGAGAAATCGTTGTCTGGCGAGGCGGGCCAGTGTTCTTGAGTAATCCTCAAGAAGAGAGACTGCCCTAGACCACTCCCCATGTTAACCACAATGGGAATTCATTGTCTATGATACATCAGAAATCTGGACCATTTCCCATGTTAACCACAATGGGAAATCGATGTCTGTCAGAAATCTCAATCCATTTTCCGAACAGGAAAGAATCTGTCCGAGCTGGACTATTTTTCAATCACAAAAATAAATGTCTTCAATAATATTTTCAGTTCTCCCTCCCAACCTGGAGAGTCATTTCTTCCCTTTCAAATAAGGGATTTATTTCCATGATCCCCATATTCTCTCGGAAATATGTAAACTTTATTATGGATAGAGGTTTTGTCAGGATATCTGTTGTCTGCTCATCAGTGGGGATATACTCAAGCTTTACCTATCCTTCCTGGACTTTATCTCGAATAAAGTAGTATTTGATCTCAATGTGTTTCAACCTTTCATGAAACACAGGATGTTCTGATAATCTTATACAACTCTGATTATCACAATATATTATGGTCGATTCTCGAATTTGATCAAATAAATCAGAGATTAACTTCCTTAACCATATTGCTTATGTGCATGCTTCACATGCTACCATATACTCTGCTTCTGTTGTGCTAAGTGTGACAAACTTATGTTTCTTGCTGCCCAAAGATATCATAGCGGAGCCCAAGCTGAAACACATGTTTGAAGTGCTCTTTCTGTCTTCTGCACTTCCTGCCCAATCAAAGTCTGTGAATCCATGAAGTTGTATATCGCTAGATGCAGTATATCTCAAACCATAGTTTATTGTCCCATGAATATATACTAGTACATGCTTTGCAACTATCCAATGTTCATGTCTTGGTTCCACCTGGAACTGGCTTAGTGTATTTACGACAAAGCAAATGTCTGGTCAAGTATTTACCAAATACATCAATGACCCAATTAGTTGTCGATATAGAGATGGGTCTACTGGATCAGAATTTGGATCTTTCACTTTTCTTATATCCGCATTCATAGGGGTGTCCATGGACTTACAATCCATCATTCCAAATTTCTGAAGGATCTTTATTGTGTACTTTCCTTGTCCAAGGAATAATTCACCACGCTTCTGCCATACTTCTAATCCCAAGTAATAATTCATGAGACCTAGATATTTCATATCAAATTCAGAAGCTAATTCCTTCTTGCACTTGATGATGATATATTCTTCACCTGTTATGAATAGATCATCAACATATAGTAGTAGGATTACAAGTGCATTGTCCATGACTTTATAGTAAAGGTTTGGACTTGCATGACTCTTGGAGAAACCAAGTCTCGTTAGATAACTATCCATTCTGGAATACCAAGCCCTTGGATCTTGCTTGAGTCCATATAGAGCTTTCTTTAATCTGCAAACATGAGTGTCTCTAGAATGTACCTCAAACCCTTGAGGTTTTTCAATATATACTTCTTCTTCAATAGCTCCATTGAGGAAAGTTGTCTTTACATCCATCTGATGTAAGTTCCATCCCATGGAAGTGGCAAGAGATACGATAGCTCTGATGGAAGTATATCTAGCCACCGGAGAAAACGTCTCATCATAATCTTATCCCTCCTTTTGGGAGAACCCTCTAGCTATGAATCTTGCCTTGTATTTATCCACGCTTTTGTCTACTGCATGTTTGATTTTGTACACCCATTTTGAGGTTACCACCGATTTTTCTTTAGGTCTTGGTACGATTTCCCATACCTCATTTTTCATAATGGATTGATGCTCTTCCATCATAGCTTCTTTCCATTGTCCCTTTTGAACTGCTTCTTCAAATGTGGTAGGTTCTTCATATAGAATCTTTGTCATGTATGATGCATAACTTGAGAATATTTTAGGTCTTTACTCTTTCTTAATGTTCCTTCTGGAACCTTGAGTCTTTCTGCGTCTTGTAAGGTAGCTTCAAGCCAAGCTGGTCTTTTCTTGGTTTTAGGTACGATATATGAATCCATGTTTTCACATGGCTCCATAAGATGATCAGGTAACTCCTTCTCATCATTTTCATTTTCTATGCTTTCTTCGTTAAGTTCTTCAATCTCTTCTTCTTCTATAGTTTCTTCTATGGATTTCTTGAAGGCCATCTTCTCATTGAATGTTACGTCTCTGTTGACTTCAATCTTGTGTTGTTCTGGAATATATATTCTATCATCTTTGGATGAATCATTGTATCCCATGAATATCCCTTTCTTTCCTGAAGGTTCTAGTTTATTCCTCTTGTCCTTGGGAATGTGAGAGTAAACAGGACATCCAAATATTCTTAGATTTTCCACATTAGTTTTCTTACCTGAGAAAGATTCTTCTAGTGTCATTTCCTTCAATAAACGATGAGGACTTCTGTTTTGCACATATATTGTTGTCATTGTTGCTTCTCCCCATAAGAACATGGATAGACCTTGATCATTTAGTAAGGCTTTTACAATTTCTTCAATGGATCTATTCTTTCTTTCTGCTACACCATTTTGTTGAGGATTATGAGGAACAATAAGCTCCCTCCTAATCCCTACCAATTTGCAGAATGCAACGAATTCCTTTGATGTGTATTCTCCACCATTATCGGTTCTTAGCGTCTTGATCTTCTTATTCGTGAGATTTTCTATTTCTGCTTTGAACTCTTGAAGCTTTTTGAATACTTCATCTTTTGTCTTGAGTAGATATAACCAAGTCTTTCTTGAATAGTCATCTATGAAGATTGCGTAGTAAGAAGATCCTCCTATAGATTTCACTAGCATTGGATGGCAAACATGTGAGTGTATTAGATCTAGAATCTTCTTAGATTTGTTGTTGCTCTTGGGAATGGTTTCTTGATATTCTTCCCAAGAGCACATCCTTTGCAAATTCCTTCATGTGTAGACTACAACTCTAGCATTCCTTCAACCATCCTTTTGAGAAAGGGTAATGCTTTATAGTTAATGTGAGAGTACCTTTTGTGCCAAAGCTCATTGGGGTTGACTTCGTTGTGTACAAGAGCTTCTTCATTTTGTTATAGTAGTCTATACAGATTTCCTTCACGACTTCCAATAACCCTAGCATTATCTATGTTGGAGTCTTTATGCCATGATAATACTTTTCCATCCACGAAAGCTATTATGTTTCCCTTGTCTTCTAGGAAACATATCGATACAAGATTCTTTTCTAAACCAGGTACATATAAAACATTGCTTAAGTGAACATAGTTACCTATTTTCATTTTGATGGAGGCTTGTCCAAATCCTTCCATGGGGTAAGTGGTTTTGTCTCCAAGATCTACCTTGTACGAGGTCTTCTTCTCATTTAGATTTGAGAGTCTAGCTTGATCTCCCATCATGTGCCTAGAAGCTCCACTATCAATTATCCACATGTCATCTTCAATCGTTCCAGTAAGTGTTGAGTAGGGTAAAAGACTGATCATTTCACTCATGTCTTCGGTTGATTGGTAACTCATGCCTTGATCCAAAACTTCAATTTCGTCATTTATGTCTTCTGAGAGATCCAAAAGGTGTGTTGAGTTAGGGTGCATCTGAATATCTTCTTTTTGAGTGAGATGCTCCATCACAAGGTGTCAGATCTGAGATTAAGGTTTTTGCAACTGCTTCTGCTAGTAACCCTAGCAGCAGTGTCTTTGGAAGTTTCTCCTTCTAGTAAACCTAGCAGTAGTTCCTCGGCAAGCTCAATATCCTATCATCTATGCTTCCTTCTAGCGTTTAGACTGAATGAAGGAGGTGTGGGCCCATAACCTGTTAGAATATGAAAGATTGTGCTTGTTTTACCATTGACAATACCCTTGTCACCCAACCATAGGCCGAAGCCACCCTCCGAGCACCTTGACCTTGACAGAGAAGATAATCCTGGTAGAAATCCAATAGCCAAGAGAGGCTAATTCACCAAGAAAGAAGTAACCAAGTTGATGAGATAGTCTCACCCAAAATCTGGCGCAGTACCTTCCCCAGGACTTGCGCACAAGACTACAACTGCACTGTGCAGAACTGGCTCTCTGCAACTTCTGAGAAGTGTGTCAAATGAGAGACTAGTGCCTTGTATTTATAGTGGTTCTAGCAGACTTATTGGAGCCGACTTCTCCTTTTGGGTACTAATTAATTCATATTAATTATATTTCTGTAGCCAACATCTTGTCTAGGGTTTCCTTCATTTATTTGCTTCCTTCCGAAACATTCTAATCTCATCATAGGTCACAATAGAGGTTCATACCTCCCAAAGCTACCATAATATCAACAATGAGTACCTTAAGGATTGCAGTCATTAGTGGCAGGCCCTCTCGCCATCAACAGTTAGGAATACATCAATGCCTCCTGATCGATGGATTCTTCAGGTGTTTGACACCGACTCCTATATTCACACTTATAAGAATAAACTTGGTTCCTTGATACCTACTTTCATTATCGATAGGTTGTCTCTCCTTTGTTAACGGTATACATCAATGACTAGTAATCAAGCGATGTCTCATTGTGTTCGACCTCAACTCCTTTATTCACATGATGTAGACTTGCACCTTTGGCAGATTGTGTAGAAGACTTGAAGACATAACTATGTGGCTGCAACTTTCCTGAGTTGTTGCTTCCTTATCATTTAGACCAGTACCTATATGACTTCAGTGATCATGTGAGATCAGATTGTACTCCATGGTATACATATATCCTCAACTTGATTTTTTTAGACTGGTTCTACTAGGCCTTGTTCATGACTATGACAGTCGTTGGCATGCAACCGCATTTGTATTTTCCTATTCATGGCCACAGACACTTTTTTAGTATATTTTCACATGGATCTGCAATGCATTTTTGGCAACCATGTATGTAAAGTCAATACAAAAAGTAATGAGTAATTGAGTTCGTCCAGTTGGTTCTCTACCACTCCACTTCTAGGTTATTTATAATTTATTTTAGCCATTGTGGATTGTCCTCTGACCTCACATATTAGGGGGAATATGTTAAAGAAATATTTTCCTCACCCTATGCAATCTTGTAGAGAGGGCCTTATTCCATTCCCCCATGCAGACTTAATTTCCTTGATTGATAAATCCAGAGACAAAAATAAATATGTTTCCACTTGTATGCACCTTGCAAGCTATACAGCAAGCATATACCCTGGCTGCTCCACTACAGCCCGCGTACATCAGGATTTGTGCCAGAAAATAAAAATTAAATGTCAGGTTTCCATGTCATGACAGGAGATCTCTGATCCTTGGTCTTCCATATAATGGAAATGTTCTGACTTGACCCTTCAGTTGCATTTTTAAGGCTATAAAGAAGCCAATTCAGAGCTATGGAAAAGGTAGAGAGAATTCAACTTTGAGAGAAAAGTTACTCTAGAGAAATTGTTTACTTCATATTGAGTCTGCATCCCTTTGTCCTTTAAGTCTGAACATAGTGTTCAGCCCCCAAGCTCTTCCCTTATGGATTGAGAAACTCTTTGTCTCCTTTATATGAGCTTGCGTTTGGTGGAGGATTGAAGTGGTGGAGGCCCCATTGGAAGGAACTCAGTTTCTTGGTTCTGAACCATGTTGACATGGAAGTCTATAATATTTTCACTTCTATTGACCATTTATTAATAGAAATACTCATTTCCCATCCAATTGATATCTTGCAAATATATGTGTTATGATCCATGGGAATGTTTGTTTTGTATATTAATGGATTATTCTATCTAATGTGCTGACCTGTTATATTATCACTATATTCTTTCTCTAATTTTTTGTTGAGAACTTGTTGTAGGTATAAATCTTTGGGTCGAAGTGCTCAACGGTGGACATCATCAAACGTTTGGACAAGGTAGGCCTCTTTCTTACCTCCCTTGCACATTATTTTATATAGCATATGCTAGAATTGAGTTGATTTCTACAGTCATACCTGTCTATTGTGGTTCACCCTAGCCATAGAGAGATTTTCCTCATAACAGCCACATGGGATGATAGCACAACGCCTAGCACGCCTTTTGAGTAAAAGATTAAATTTTGAAAGATGGTGTATCTCGGAGAAATTCTAAGTAAATGATGGATCAAAGAAGTTTTAATGGTCGGAGGTTGAACGATCACGTCAAACCAAGAGAGATCAGACCGTACTTTAGTTTAAATGGATGTTTGCGTAGATGGCGAATTTTTGTCTTAAATTTTCTGTCACAGACGTTTATGTAGTAGGACTTAAGTAGCTATAAAATTAAATTTTGATCAGGTAGGTAGTTGGAGGGAACTCGAGAGGACCTCATGTATATGTAGATGCATTGTATGCCTGAATAGGGATGGCTACAGATTAGTAGGACATAGTGTTACTGAATGGATTTTTTTTATTAGAGTTGTAGCCATTTACATTTAAATGAATTTAAGAGAGGGATATTAACCCAACGCATGGTGTTTATATTGTTTATAGCTTTCCTATTATATTATGTTTTCATGAATGAATGAGTTGTGTTATTGAGTATATGAAACTGTGAATTTTTTGGATAAGTTTCAATTGTTTTTCTTCATTGATCTCATGCAAGGTGTGCATACAGTTCGCAAGGAGTGCATTGATGGAGTATGTCTCGAATCAGAAGCTCAGAAGAGATAGCGTGAAATTTCCATTTGCAAGGAGTGCAAAGAGACTGTTGCAAGGTGTGCACAATCGTCCACAAGAAGCTAAGTCTTGTGTAAGAATCTGTTGCAAGGAGTGCATAGATTGGAAGTTTGACTAAGTGTCAAAGTATCTCTTTGAGGAGCCAAATGGTTCAAGAAACAAATCTCAAGAGCGGTAGTGGGGAGAAATCTTCAAAGGGAGTGGAGCTCTGAAGGTTTCACAAGTTATTGGCTAAGATCCATCCAGGAGGGAGCAAGATCGTTCTAGATCGTTGAATCTAGGAAAAATGTCTGAACTTTAAGTCTCATTGTGCACACAGGAGCGTAGATTCATCAAATTCCCAGAGAAGTCAAGGATCATCCAACATCCAGAGGGACAGGTGGCATAAGATCCACAACTCTGGAGCAAGAGAAATTCGGAGGTTTTTTGGTCAAGGAAAGAGTGAAATCGTTGAAGGCTGAAATAGATCTAGGTCGTTGGTCGCCAGGGGGTACGTGTCAATAGATATGAGACTCCGGGGAAAGTCACTTTGGAATATTTCAATTGTGGAGTGTGACAAAATCCCGAAGTCCCGAAGGTCGAAGGAGAGCGCAATCATTCATTGTGAAGAACATGTGACAAGAGATCAGGAATTTTGGAGGCCTAACCCTCTGAAAGGAATTCAAAGAGGGCGGAGAAGATCTGGACCGTCAAATCCGGAAGGACACATGGAGAAAATCTATCATCTTCAGATTAAAACACTCTGAGAGAAAATGAGTGTTCAAGAGTTGTAACTCCCGAATCTTGAAGAGTTGAAGTGGATCATGGTCGTTAGATCCAAAAAGGGCATGCATCAACAGATTGTGTAGTTTGGGTGGAAGTACTTCGAGAGAGAGAAAAGGTGGAGAGTTTGAAACTCCCGAAGCCTGAATAGTCGAAGTGTCTTATGGCCGTCAATCTGTGGGAAGCACATGTCAACAGATCGTGAACTCTGGGTGAAAGCGCTCCAAAAAAAGTGAGTGTGGAGAGTTGAGACGTTCGAAGGCCAAAGTCCAGAAGTGGACCAGAGTTGTTTGAAATGGGTGGATGCATGGTGCCTGATCTAGAACTTCAAGTATGGAATACTCTGGGGGAAATCAGAGGTTGTAACATCCCGAGTGCCTGAAGCGCGGAGTCCCGAAGTGGATCTCGATCATTGGTTGCGAAGGAGGACGAGGACCATTGATCTAGTCCCAGTTGAAAGTGTCGAAGTCATGAAGCGTCAGGAGGTTAAGCCCCGGGTCACAGCCCGAGGTCTCATGCAAGGAAAGGCTAGAGAAAGGAGCTAGCACCTGTTGGTGTCAAGAATTGCAACAATTGATAAGAAAGAAGGGTCTGTGGGTACCTGTCGATCTATGAACAGAAATCGACAGTGGGGAATCATTGCAGAGCGCGAAGGGGAAATTAGAAAATGTGCTAGTTCATGGCCCGCTATTCACCAACGTTGTTGATCTCGTCAAGACAGGGGATCAATGACCATGATTAGATCAGGTTGTGTGAGTACTTTTCTGATTTCGGGGATAGAGCTCTCCTATAAAGAGCGAGAACGTTGGCGCCCCCCAATTACTGTGAACCGTCGATCGATGAAAAAATTGGAATGACCAAGAAAACCCTGAGGGTGATAAAAAGACCTGTGTTTGATTCAGTTTGATACTAGTAAGATCTCGAAGAGATAATCCAACTTGATTAATATCCTTGATCGGGAGGTCACGTAGCCCCGAGGGGGAGTAGGGGGGTCTGCATCATAAAACAACATAATCCTCATATCCATAGCACTGCCCTGTATTGTGAGTGAACATCAATATCATTTAGCAACAATGCATCAACCAACCATGTTGTCAAAATGAATGAAACCAATATTGCATCATCAACTGTAGAAGGTTTTGTAGGCATCATTATAACAGCAACAAACCTATAAGTGTAACACATCCATCATATCGCCTCTAATCTACAAGGGGGTCCCACCTACTAGTTAATTATTATTATCATAAATAAATAATAGAGTTTAGCAATCATTTGCGAAAAGTATTCTTTGTTGACAATTTTAATCGTCAACGCATGTCAACCACCAAGGTGAAATGAGGAAAAAGGAATAATTTCCAAGCAAACGTTTTCAAAATCAAGAAAAGGATTTTTTACAACATGTTCAAATGCTTCAATTATTAAAATGACACTTACCATAGGACCGTACTTGTTACCTCATGAAGCAAGACTTGTTGTCCTATGAGGGTCAAGATGGTGTGGTGGATTTTACTACCATATATCAAATGGTGATGTGTGGTGGGTGAAAGGGATTTGCCTACTCATCTTCCTCTCGGTACTCCATGTCTGCAACCTAAGGGCCTCAAGACATCATCTCCTTAGTTACCCCTAAAAATGAGGGGTAACATGTTGTTTGGTGCATAACATGCCTATTTCTTTCTTGAAAAAAACTCGTAAGATCCCAATAACTTTAAAAAACATAAGAGAAAATATAAATTAATGGAAAACATGGTTATTATTTTCTTCTTCATGTCCAACATCTAAGGGAGGAGATTTATGGTGTTCTATGTCCATTGACTCCTTTCATTAGAGAATTGTTTCATCCTCTTTAACTTTATCTTGAACATAAATTTCCAATGCCTTTTTGTTGGAATCTACATACAAGGATTCCTTTTGAATATTCATATCCATATTTCACAACATATCACCTTCAATAAAT
Source organism: Picea engelmannii (assembly GCA_009831015.1). Taxonomy (NCBI): domain Eukaryota; kingdom Viridiplantae; phylum Streptophyta; class Pinopsida; order Pinales; family Pinaceae; genus Picea; species Picea engelmannii. The sequence continues at coordinate 796,147 of ML787431.1, forward strand.
TGCAATTGTTTGCTTGTGATCAACCAACAAGCTATGATATTGGCCTGCTAAGAGATACAATAGTGTTCAATTTCCTAAACCTTCATTGTCACAGAGAGAAACAAACTCCTATTGGAATGTATGATCTATTCATGCCTCTCCAAAATTCTCCTAAATTCCTTAATGTCCCTATTTTCCATTCTTACTTTCTCTACTAGCTTAACTAGACAAGGAATGCTTGAACCAAAGATAGGGTCTCTGCTTGACAGAATTTCCCTGCAATCTCTATGAAACTTGAATACAAATTGAAACTAAAGACCTATATTCCTTTTACAATGAGGCCCAATGAAGTCAATAATAGTGAAAAAAAACAAGGAATTAGAACCAAATATAAAAGGATATGGGGAAAAAAACTTGGAGATGGTTTCCTACACCAAGAGTAATAACTATCAACCCTAAATTCTCAGCCAACAATTGAAGAAACCTCTTCATAGAGGAAACTCCAATTCCCCAGTTTGATTTGAGAACAGACCAACATTCTGATATAAATCCCAAGGCGCAAACAAAAAAAAGCCCAAGTTCCCAAGGGAATGAACCCAAGAGTGAACTAATACAAAAAGAGAACCAAAATAAAAGAAAACTTAGACAGAAATGCACTAGTATTGAAGGAGAACCAAACTAAATATAAACCACTATCCCAAATTTCTAGATTGTCCACCAATATCCCTTTCCAATGAATATTTTGTTCAAAAAATTGTAGATAGAGTCAACAAACATCTTAAGAATATAAGGATAAATTACCATGAAATTGGCCACTTCCAAGACCAGGTTTCTTGTGCACCCAATTCCTTTGGACGACTTCTCCATTACCCAACAACACTTGTGTAATTTCAATTGAAAACGTCATCACCTGAGGTGGAATTAAATGTGCACATGGTGCAAGTACTTGAGGAAGTCCTCAGATCTCCCTTTCCAATGCCACTAATATTGCGTGTTGATTGTTCATTCATGTGAGCATTTAATACTTGTCAATTATGCACCAATCAATAATAACCTCTCTAAGGGAATGAAACTACTATGGTATCCCTCGTTTTATAAAATGACCCCAAAGCTAAGTTCTAGTGCCTTATTAACCCACTTATCCGCAATCGAGTTCAAGTCTCTTTTCACAAGGCAGAATGATATTTCAGAGAACAAGCCTACCTCTTTTGTAATTCAAGATATAGTGACTACAAGTTTTATATCCATTGGAGTGATTATGCCTAGAATTGATTTAATTACCACCATATAATCCTCAATGACCTTTAATTCCTTGATATTATCATCTTTGGCTACATGAATGCCCTGCAATAAAGCATATTCCTATGCCTGGATATTAATAACTTGTCCAAGATCTCATGCATAGGTAGCTATACTTTTTCCTCCGAGATCATATAGTATCTTCCCAACACTCGGTGCCCCTAGGGAGTCTTGATCCTTAACCATGCCCATGCCCTCTCATTTACAACCAAGATGAAAAGGATTCTCGAGATGCAAAAGTGGAAACTTGAAGGAGCTTAGAAATTTCTTTTTTTCAAAGTCGAAAATTACATTGAATATGGAAGGGGAAAAGATAAGAAAAGAGTTGCACCAATGGAGTGGATGGTTGAACTTGGCAATCTTAGAATCATCACCATAAGCGAAGAGTGTGGGTGTGTACCGAATACAAGTCCATGCATGTAATCCTTTTGGAATGAGATGTTGGTCTCATGTGCATGATTTCAATGTGACCTATGCATTGGATATTTATGGCATTTTTTCATTTATGGTAACGTATAACATTTATCATTTATGGCACTGGATTATTTATGGAAATGTATAGC
>ML787431.1:855417-899060 GCA_009831015.1 Picea engelmannii
GGTGGTCTTAAACAACTAGGTAATGATGGGGTATTGATACCAGTATTTAGGATAAGGCTTGTTCCAATTTCTATTGTTGTCCTTGGTAAGGTTTAAAGTAGTGTATTGTTTAAATTAAAAGATAATTTTGTGAGAAGGTTAGTATCTACGTCATTGTTAATGGAATGTTAAGTAAATGGATTTAGATCAGTGAAGGTTGCTCGATGACACCCTTGTAGTTTATTATGATAGTAGTCAACTAAATGGCAAAGATCGCATGTTAGGATTATACTGATGCCAACCTGTATGATGAGTAGAATGGTAGTATGGTAGATTAATCCATGACCTCTCAATGATTGGGACCCTCCCTTTTTCTTCTAATAGGTTTTTCTTCTATCATATATTATGTATATGGGAGTTCAGGTCATTTAGACCATTATAACACTTACCCTTTCGATAAGATTTGAAGGTAAACCTTGACATAACTTATTGATGGCCGAATAGGTTAGAATGAATTGTAGGTAAATCAATATTATGGTAAGTGATTTATTAATGCTATACAATCAGTTATTCTTCATTAGTAATGAGAACTCGCAATTAAAAATTGATTTTACATTGTCTAAGAGTAGAATTGGCCACTTTTCGACCGATGGAAATTTATGAGGATGATGGGTTGGTACTTGATGCTAGGGAGGCGGAGATAATGCCTTGTCGTCGTGATGGTCGGTCGTCGTAAAATCCTTGTGTTCGGCACTTTCTGTCGAGGTTGCGGTTGTACGTTTATTCTTTGTGCACTTGGCTGAGTCTTGAGTATGGGGTCAGTCGTGTCAGGTGGGATGTAGACACCTTCAGATGCCTTAGTTTATGTCTGTGTGTAAATCCGGTGGAAGGAATCCAGTGCCGTATCAAGAGTCTCGGGCTGTTTAAGGGCACAGTTCCACTCTTGCGACACACTCTGAGCCATATCAGTAGTCTCGGGCTGTCTAAAGGCACGGTTTCCACTACTGCGACTCTGCTGTTGGATTCCTTCATTCTGTGACAGTACTTACTGTACCTAACCCCTGGTGTCCTTCTCGGCTTACAGCTGCTAGTTTCACGCCTTATGTCCAAGGGCGTTTATTTTCCTGTTGCCACTATGATATGTAGGGTCATCTTGATGGTGTTCGTCCTGCTTGCGTCTTGTTAGTCCAAGTGGTGATGTAGAGTCGAGCGGGTTGTTCTTCTACACGCGCGCACACACTTAACAAACAAAAAAAAATTTGCACCTGTTGATAGAGTAGTTGTCCTTAACTTAGGAGGGTTGTTACAATTAACATTTCCTTATTATTGATATAAATTACAGTCTATTGCAATTTTTTGGACAACAAATTTTCTTGTCGTTTCCCTTAGTTTCTAAGGGTTTATTTTCATCATCTTGGGTCTTTGGATAGTGGTTCTAACGTTTTTTTTGCAGGTTATTGATTAGACTCTTTCTTCCCTTCATTGAAGTCATCATTCTTCAAACCCTAAGAACCATCATACCATGACCTATAGGGATTTTCCTTTCACCGCTTGTTTTTCCCCCTCATTCCCCCATAGGGTCACCTGAGACTCCTCCCTTGTGGTGAATTTCTTCATCACTAAAAGAGGGGAGTGTTTATCTAAGGTGACAGTGGGTAGATTATCCTAAGTTGTCACACATTTGTGGCTTGAGGTTGGATTTTCTCAACCTACACCTCATGCAATAACACATATCATCCATAGGTACTCGATGCATGTAGTCGACAATAAATGTGAAAGCAATGCATGCAAGTAGGTATTTATATCTTGATGTTTTAGAATAATTTTGTATGATCAATAATGTTGTTAGTAGATATATTATATAATATAATAATATATGTATGTATAGTGACTTATATAACTCAGTGCATGTTTTAAATTAAGGTAATGGTATAGTAATTATTATATAATGTATATTAAAGTCTGCTAATATTATATTGCATTATATGTAATAGTATATAATATTTTATTAAGTATATCAATGCATTCGGTGTATAGATATATAATATGTATGTGTATGTATGTATTAGGAATATATATATTATATTAAACATAACATGTGTTATATATGAAATATATATGTAATGATATATATTGGGAAAAATAAATCCGATGGTATATATATATATATAGGATTGTTGATTAAGGTTGGTTGTCATTGATGTCAACCCTTGAAGAAAGTCTGGTAGCAAATTTCGGTAGCACAAAGGTTTGGGTAATGGACCCAAGTTTGTTTGATGTAAAGATGAATCATTATTGTCTTTTCATGGTTGATAAGAAGTACAAATTGATGAACTCCAAAGTGGTCCCCTTATGGTGAAATCCCTCACAGGAAGACACTTTGAGGATTGATTTATCCTAGAAGTATGGTTAGAGAACCCATGCTTCATTATGGAATAATGATATGAAGATTAATGAATTCATCAATAAAACTATCATAGAAGGATAGTGCTTGTCATTTCATTTCTGGTGGTACGTGGAATGTCACATAAATCCTCACGGTTAGAGAGTTATGGCCATGTGATGTTGGAGAATCCTCATGTGTCATCTAGAAGCCCCTAAAATTCAAAGTGTTTGAAAAAGAAATTATTTAAATAGTAAAGTTAATGAAGAACTCCCTAAAATAAGGAAAGTGGGATGTTACACGAAAGTATAAATAAGAGGTAAGGCTCTCTCATTTAATCGCACTTGAACACACTGAATATATTTTGTTGTGTGAGGTTTATTGCAAGTACTCATTGATACATCTAAAGTTGTGAAAGCCTAAGGTAGTATGAATGGTTGACGGCGAAATTATCAGAATTACAGAGAATATGAAAAAATCTTATTTTCTAAGGCGTATGTGGGCTGACAGTGTATTAGGGTGTGTACATACTGAGGCGTATGTGGGATGACAATGTATTAGGGTGCGTATGTATGCGAGTTGACAATGTATTAGGGTGCGTACATTTTGGTAAAGATATTTAAACTTGAGAAGATGAAGATGCAGAGGTTCTAGATTCTGAGATCAAGCTCCCAGGAAGGTCTACAATGATCAAATACATCAAATCTATCCATTGGTTCAAAAGGTATGTCTTATTTCTATGAATAGTTGGATTTTGATGTATGCATGAGGAATGGTTATGGAGATTTGAGAATTCTCTCTAGAGAGACTAGTGGTTGCATGGGATCTTCTGTATAAGTCAGATCTATAGAAATATAGTGATGGTATATTTATCATTGATACTTCTTGTTGAGGCACATCTTTTATTTCTTGGCATATGGATAAGGTTTTTTCTGGTATATGGTTGGGATCTTGTATTGGTTGATGTATTGAGAGGCTAAATATCAGAAAAGGTTTGAAGTCTAGATCATGTGAGGGATATTATATTTATTCATGATTGTAGACACTTATGTCACATGACTAGAGAGAGATATGTATGAAGATGAATGCACAAGGTACAAATATAGTCTAGATACAGTGACAGGTTACAGATCTATGTGAAAGAAGTTACACAGGGTCAAAAGTTTTCAGAAGAAAGAAAACCCTAGTTTTCAAAAGGCATACGCAAGTTTCACAACAGTTTGTTCATGTACATACGCGGGTTTCATAACATATAGGGCACATAAATATGTATGTTGCATCACTACAGGTCCCGTACCTATTGTATTTTGTTGATACATGTTCAGTCCAGGTGCAAATTGATTACAGGGAAGTTGTACAGGTTGGTTGCAGGACAGTGGTACATATTGATACAGTTGTACAATGGTATATCTCACAGTGATAGTGTGATAGTGGTTCCGTCATTCTACTTCTACTTCAGGTTGGTTGGACGGGGCAAGGACGGGTGGTTGTAGCCACCTTCCGGTTGTAGCTGGAGAACATAGGAGGTTGTAGCCTCCTTCTAGTTGTATCCAGAAAATTGGGGAGTTGGATCTTCCCTCAGGTTGTATCCTAAGAAACTAGGGGGTTGGAGCCTCCTTCCAGTTGTAGCTGGAAAACAAAGGAAGTTGGTGCTTCCAATGAATGTATTTTTTCAAGACATATAAGAAAAAACATTATGTGGTTTTCTCTCGCTTTGGATTTCCACATAAAAACACTAGTGTATTGTGTATGTGTGTGATTTCTCATTTGTTCATTGTTTATTTACTCTTTAATTATTGGATGTTAATGCTACATTGATATAACACTTGCATTTTTGGAGAAAAAGGATTAGTATTGCTCTATTACTGATTCGCCCCCCTCTCAGTAATCCAACAATTGGTATCAGAGTGGGTTCCTTTAGAAATCAGTTTAACCACTAAAAGGTAGATCATGGAGAGCAACAACATGTATAAAAATGGAATACCACAGTTTGATGGACAGAAGTATGCATTTTGGAGCATAAGGATGAAGACATATATACAAGCATAGGGATTTGAAATTTGGCAATCAATTGTAGATGGATACATAGCACCCGCAGTTCCTCCGACAAATGACAAAGCATTAAAAATCAGTCAAAATAATTCCAAAGCCACAAATGCACTTCTAAATGGTCTTGGAGAATCGGTATTCACCAAAATTGCCCATTGTAAATCTGCTAAAGAGATTTAGGACAAACTTCGAAATATTTATGAAGGAGACTCAAAATTCAAAGAAGCAAAGCTTCAAACTTACAAAGGTCAATTTGAACAACTTAAGATGAAGGAAAATGAAAATATTGCAACTTAATTTTTACAAATCGATGAAATAGTAAATGAAATCATAGGGTTGGGAGAAGAAATCGAAGAATCTATAATTGTTCAAAAGGGACTAAGATCTCTTCCTGTGATATTTTCCCCTAAGATATCAGCACTAGAAGAAAGAGCAAATCTAAACTGAATAAGCATGGATGAACTACATGGAATATTCACAGCATATGAAATGAGAACTGAACAAGAAAATCCAGATATAAAATAAGCAGCTTTCAAAGCATCCAAAAGGTCAAAGAAAAAGAACATAGCAGCAGTAGTAATGTCTTGGAAGATGATGAAGAAGTGGCCAATTTTGTCAGAAGATTGAACAAGGGAACCAACGACAGGTATAGAGGTAAGCTTCCTTTGATTTGTTTTAATTGTGATGGTATTGGTCATTTTGCTAACAAATGTCATCACAAGAAAAAGATAAATGGTGAAGGTTACTCAAATAGAAAATAAACATATAAAGGAAAAAGAACCACAAAGAAATTTTTCAATAAAATCTTATGCACCAAAGAAGACATATCATCATCAGATGAATATGAATTCGGTGATAGTGAGATAGAAAGAGTTATATTCATGGTAGTAGAAGACTCTGATAAAGAAGACTCTGAAGAAGAATATGAAGAGGCAGAAGAAGAATATGAAGAAGCCGAAGAAGAATATGAAGAGACAGAAGTTGAGTACCAAGAAGAATTGTTGTGTGCCATAGAAGTTATCAGTAGAGAAAAGAAGAAAAACAAGAAACTACAAGTGGAACTAGACAAGAAATAAGACACTCAAGAACTAGAACAAATGATCACAAATTTGAAGGTTCAAATAGAAGAAGATAAAAGAATTTAAGAAGCACTCAAAGAACATCTAGAAGAAAAAGACAGGATCATTGGAAATTTGGAAGCAGAGTTTGTCACATTAAGAAATGATCTTCAAAAGAAAAATATGCAGAACATCTCAAAATTTTTGGATGACATTATCAGCAATCAAAAATATCATCATGACAAGTCCGAACTTGGATACAATCAGACAGAAAAAGGATCAAGCTCCAAAACAACAAAGCAAGAAACATATCGAAAAAGCTATGCAGAAACAATCAAAGGGGATAAGAAGATCTACAAGGAAGATTACAGGGACACTCCTCCACTTAGAAAATTCATATTTCAGAATCAACAATTGATAGATAGGCCTCAGAAGAAGAAGAATTCATAAGAGTACCTCTTTTCAGAAGATCTTCAACTCCCAGGTATCAAACTATATTTTTTGGTTTATGTTATGCATGTAATAATTTTGGACATAAAGCTGTGAATTGCAGAGCTAAAAATAGGAACATAAAAAACTTTGAAAGTCATATACAAAAGGGTTATCCAATAAGGCCTAGTGAAACATAGAAAATAAGTTACAACATGTTTGAATATTTGAGCACTGAAGTGGAATGTTACAAATGTAACAACTTTAGACACATGGCCAAATATTGCAGAATGATAATCCCTCCTAGAGAACCGCAAAAGAATAACAATAGTCACAGACAAGAACCTCAGAAAAGGACATGGATAAGAAAGTAGAATCAGTATAGAAATGAAGAATGCACACTCTCTCTACAAGGTAAGCAGAAGAAACGCAGTTGGTATGTTGAGAGTGGTTGTTCAAAACACATGACAGGTCATAGAGACATGTTTCTTACATTAATAAAGGAAAGAGATGGATTAGTCTCCTTCAAAAAAGATGATTCAGCTAAAACCATTGGAAAAGGCACAGTCATAATTGGGAACAAGAATACCAAGGAAGAAAATGTTCTACTAGTAGAAGATATGAAACATAATCTTCTAAGTGTGGGTAAAATGTGTGACCAAGGTCATAAAGTTACTTTTGATTCACAAAAGTGTGATATAAGAAAAGAAGGTTCAGAAAAATTGATTGCAACAGCTGCGAGAGCTTCATGCAACATATATGTATTAAGTGAAATTGGAAATGAAAAGTGTTTCCTAGGAAAGGAAGATAAAATTTGGCTATGGAAAAGAAGAATGGGTCACATACATTTTGATAAACTTGTCAAAGTCAACAAAAATGAAGTAGATAGAGAAATGCCCCAGATCACAAAACCAACCAACACTTTATGGAAGCATTGTCAACAAGGAAAGAAAGAAAAGACCAGGTTCAAATCAAAGGAATATTCAATGACAAGACCACTAGAAATTGTGCATACTGATCTAGTTGGACCAACTACAACAAAGGGCTTAAAAGGTGAGAAATACTTTATGTTATTAGTTGATGATTATACAAGAATGACTGCAGTTTTCTTTCTCAAGAATAAGTCAGAAGATTTTGAAAACTCAAGGTCTACAAGGAAATGGTTGAAAATGAAATGGATTCAAAAATCAAATTATTGAGATCTGATAATGGAGGAGAGTTCACTTCGAAGGAATTTATGGACTACTGCAACAGTCATGGAATAAAAAGGCAATTCTTCGTTGCTAGGACACTTCAATAGAATGGAGTTGTTGAAAGAAAAAACAGGGCAGTACATGAAATGGCTCGAACAATGCTAATGGATTCAAAATTGATAGATGTCTTTTGGACACTGGCAATGCATAAAACAGTTCACATTCAAAATAAAGTAATGCTCAGAAACAACATTGACAAAACTCCCTACGAGCTATGGAAAGGGAGACCAGCAAATGTGAAGCACTTCAGAGTTTTTGGAAGAAAATGCTACATCAAAACAGAAGACGGCAAAATCGAAAAGTTTGACTCTCATGTGGACAAGGGAGTACTTGTTGGTTACTCAATTACAAGGAAAGCATACAAGTGTTACAACCTGAGATTAAACAAAGTCGTGGAAAGAATCAACGTAACAATTGATGAAACAGATAAACAAGAATTAAAGGAAGAAGAGAATGAGTCAATGGAACATCTTTACGAAGAAGAAACGGAATATGAAAAAGTAGAAGGGAAATATGAAGAGGATCCGATAGAAGCAGAAGAGCAAGTTCAGCAAATGCCTCCAAAGACACCAAGCATACAATTACAAAAGAATCATCCTTCAGATAAGATTATCGGAAATAGATATGCAGGAGTTGAGACTAGAAGAAGAATCCGTTCACCAGAACAAATGCACCTAGCACTCCCATCTACGATTGAATCAACTTGTTTTGAAGAGGCCAACAAGGATGAATTTTGGAATAAGGCCATGGATGAAGAATTGGATCAAATAGAGAAAAATGACACTTGGGACTTGGTTCCAAGACCAAAGAATAAGAATGTGATCGGCACAAAGTGTGTTTTTAGGAATAAATTGAATGAAGATGGATAGGTTACAAGGACCAAAGCTATATTGGTATGTAAAGGATATGCACAGGTTGAAGGAATCGACTTGAAGAGACATTTGCCCCAGTTTCCAGAATGGAAGCAATCTGATTTCTTTTAGCTTATGCATGCTCCAAAAATATTAAATTGTATCAGATGGACATAAAATCATCTTTTTTGAATGGGGAACTTGAAGAAGAAGTCTACATTGAACAACCAAAAGGATTTCAGCTATCAGAGAATGCAGATTATGTGTGTAAATTAAAGAAGGCCTTGTATGGTCTAAAACAGACTCCTAGAGCATGGTACTCTACACTGGATAAATATCTACAGCACGCAGTGTTTAGAAAAGGAAGTGCAGACATCAACCTCTACATCAAGGTAAGTCAAGATAGTATTTTATTAATTGAAGTTTATGTTGATGATATTATTTTTGGTAGTGATGATGATATTATTTTTGGTGAAGAATGAATTTGAAATGTCATTACTTGGAGAACTATCCTTCTTTCTAGGACTTCAAATACGTCAAAGAAACCAAGGAATTTTTATTTCTCAAACCAAGTATATCAGAGAAATGGTAAAGAGGTTTGGAATGGAAGATTGCAAACCAGTTATCACTCCCATGAAAACCAGTTGCAAGTTGAGAAAAGATGATGATTCAAAGTCTAAATATCAAAGGCAATACAGGTAAATGATTGGTATCCTACTATATGTGATAGCATCCAGACCGGATGTAATGTAGGCAGTTGGACAGGTGGCATGATTTCAAGCAGCACCAAAGGAATCACATGTATTAGCAGTGAAGAGGATTTTCAGATATCTCAAAGGAACATAAGAGTTTGTATTATGGTATCCAAAAGGAAAGGATCTATCACTTATTGCCTACACAGATGCAGATTAGGCAGGTTGTATTGATGACCAACAAAGCACTAGTGGAGAAGCATTCTACTTAGGTGAGTGTTTAGTATCATGGTTAAGCAAGAAACAATCATCAGTATATTTATCTACAGCCGAGGCAGAGTATATTGTAGCAGCAGCATGTTGTACACAAGTTCTTTGGATGAAACAAAATATGGCAGATATACAGGTTGATTGTGATGAGCTCATTCCAATCTATTGTGATAATACAAGTGCCATCAGTATCTCAAAGAACCTGGTGATGCACTCCAAGATGGAGCACATTCCAATCAAGTATCACTTTCTACGGGAACAGGTTGCAGAAAAAAACATCAGAGTTGAGTATGTGGACACAAAAGAATAAGTGGCAAACATCTTTACAAAACCACTTCCACGGGAAGACTTTGAGTATCTCCATCAGAGACTCGAAGTTATTTCTACTCCAAAATGAATGTTTTTGAATGCTTATCTTATATGTCTTAGATGTACGCAAGGAAGCACCATAAAGAGGACAGTTCAATTAGGGGGAGTGGCCCCGGATGGAAAGATACATTTTCCATTGATGAAAAGGGGGAGATATTTATCAGATGCAGAGGATAGAGGCATGATTCTAGGGGGAGAAATGGTCACGGAGATGCATAGGACAGAGGCATGGGTCTAGGGGGAGCATGAGTGATATGACTTCAGTATTGCATGACATGATTTTAGTATTGCATCAGAGTGTTTCCATCAATGCTAAAGGGGGAGATTATTTATTAAGATTGGTTTTCATTGATATCAACCCTTGAAGAAAGTTCGGTAGCAAGTTCTAGTAGCACAAAGGTTTGGGTAATGGACCCAAGTTTGTTTGGTGTAAATATGACTCATTATTGTCTTGTCATGATTGATAAGAAGTACAAATGGATGAACTCCAAATTGGTCCCCTTATGGTGAAATACCTCACGAGAAGATGCTTTATGGATTGAGTTATCCTAGAAGTATGGTTAGAGAACCCATGATTAATTGTGGAATAATGAGATGAAGATCAGTGAATTTGTTAGTAAAACTATTCTAGATGGATAGTGCTTGTCATGCCATTTCCGGTGGTATGTGGAATGTCACATAAATCCTCACAATTAGAGAGTTATGGTCATGTGAAGTTGGAGAACCCTCATGAGTCATATAGAAGCCCCTAAAAGTCAAAGTGTTTGCAAAAGAAATTATTTAAATAATAAAGTTAATGAAGAACTCCCTAAAATAAGGAAAGTGGGATGCTACATGAAATTATAAATAAGAGTCAAGGCTCTCTCATTTAATCACACTTGAACACATTGAATATCTTTTGTTGTGTGAGTCTTATTGCAAGTACTCATTGATACATCTGAAGTTGTGAAATTTTGAGGTAGTACGAAGGTTTGATGGTGAAATTCTCGAAATTACAGTGAATACTAAAAAAACCCTATTTTCTGAGGCGTACGCGGGCTGACAGTGTATTATGGTGTGTACATACTGAGGCATATGTGGGCTAACAGTGTATAAGGGTGCGTACGTACGCGGGCTAGCAGTGTATTAGGGTGTGTACATGTTGGTAAAGCTATGGAAACTTGAGAAGATGAAGATGAAGAGGTTCTAGATTCTGAGATCAAGCTCCCAGGAAGGTCTACAGTGCTCAGATACATCATATATATCCATTGGTTAAAAAGGTATGTTTTATTTCTATGAATAGTTGGATTTTGATGTATGCATGAGAAATGGTTATGGATATTTGAGAATTCTCCCTAGAGAGACTAGTGGCTGCATGGGATCTTTTGTATAAGTCAGATATACAGAAATATAGTGTTGGTATATTTATCATTGATACTTCTTGTTGAGGCACATCTTGTATTTTTTGGCATATGGCTAAGGTTTTTTGTGGTATATGGTTGAGAGCTTGTATTGGTTGATGTATTGAGAGGCTAAGTGTCAGAAAAGGTTTGAAGTCTAGATCATGTGAGGGATATTACACTTATTCATGATTACACACACTTATGGCACATGACTAGAGAGAGATATGTATGAGGATGCATGCACAAGGTACATTTACAGTCTGGATACAATGACGGGTTACAGATCTATGTGAAAGAACTTACACAGGGTCATAAGTTTTCAGAAGAAAGAAAACCCTAGTTTTTAGAAGGCATATGTAGGTTGCACAAAAGTTTGGTCACGTACATACGTGGGTTCCATAACAGATAGGGAGTGTACATATGCGTGTTGCATCACTACAGGTCGCGTACCTATTTTATTTTGTTGATACATGTTCAGTTCAGGTGCAGATTGATTATAGGGCAATTGTACAGGTTGGTTGCAGGACAGTGGTACAGATTGATACAGTTGTACAGTGGTATATCTCGCAATGATAGTGTGACAGTGATTCCATCATTCTACTTCTACTTCAGGGTGGTTGGACGAGGCAAGGATAGGTGGTTCTAGCCAGAGAACATAAGGGGTTGTAGCCTCTTTCTGGTTGTAGCCAAAGAATTGGGGAGTTAGAGATTCCCTCAGGTTGTAGCCTGAGAAACTAGGGGGTTGGAGCCTCCTTCCAGTTGCAGCTGGAAAACAAAGGAAGTTGGTGCTTCCAATGAATGTAATTTTTCATGACATATAAGAAAAAGCATTATGTGGTTTTCTCTCGCTTTGTGTTTCCACGTAAAAACACTCGTGTAATGTGTATGTGTGTGATTGTTCATTTGTTCATTGTTTATTTACTCTGTAATTATTGGATGATAATGCTACATTGATATAACACTAGAATTTTTGTAGAAATGGGATTATTATTTCTCTATTACTGATTCACCCCCTTTTCAGTAATCCAACGAGGATTTAGTTAAGATCAACTTGGTTTTATGTGTCGTTATGTTAAAATGTATTTCTTAGTGTGTTTTTTTAGTATGCATTGTAATCTGAAGGTCATGATATGTTCCCAACATAGAGTGATCTAATGGCTCATATTATCCTCATTCTTAATGGCTACATTGATATGTGGCTTAACACCTGATTGGTCCATGATCTCTATTTAAAGAGCATGGAGGGTCATTTGTTAATGATCGATTGGGATAAATGTTATGTAACATATTTTATTTTTCATTAATAAACTGCTCCAAGTGGCCACATTGGTTGGGGCCATGGCTAAGAAGATTGTTCCATTGCATCTGGAGTTCTCATTTCAGTTATGAACGCTTTTTGTTTCACTTAAAAAGGTTTATGTTTTCCCAATATACGGCCATTTCAGTCAAATCTAGAGGTATAAAGCCTAAATATGCCCCTTATAAATTTTTACAAAGATAACATTTCAGTTTTTTGTTTTTGTTTCCATATTGCTACTATTTTTTGTATTTGTATGTTATTTTCCCTGCGCTCTATGCGATCTCAACAAATAAAAAACAAAGCAGAAAGTGTTTTCTTTTCTGCATATGTTTTTTTTCGTGCACTCTGTGTGATCTCAACAAATCAGAAACAGAGGGAAAACTTGCATTTTCTGGGTAAGCTAACCGAGATATAACCCTCGTTGTTGTTGAGAAGAAAAAAAAATTGTGTGTATGAATGCATGAAAATAATTTTTTATTGAGCACACACTCCAAGGCTCTCTTCCACAACAATTGTTAGAATATGATGGATGTGATTTTTTAACCATAGACAGTATCATTATTGTCACCCAACCATAGGCCAAAGCCACCCCCGAGCACCTTAACCCTGATAGAGAATCATTCTGGAAGAAAACCCTAGGCTAGATAGCCAAACAAAGGGTGGTGCATCTTTCTCCAAGAATAGCACACCAAGAAAGAGTAACAAGAGCTGATTAGAAAGTCCAAACCATAACCAAGAGATAGTCCAAGCCAAAAATGAAATCTGCTAGCTGCAGCAACTGCAACGACAGCTCTCCTCCAAACTTGCACACAAACTGCCCAACTGCAGTGCGCACAAGTGTTGCTTCTGCAATTCTAAGAATGCATGCCAGAATGAAGACTAGCCTCTTATATTTATACTAAAACTGGAAAATTGCATGGGCCAACTTCTCATTCTGGGTGCCTAATTACTTAGTATAAATATTTCCTTTATTTGACTTCTTCTCTTGGAGGCTAATAACCTAATACAAATTATCTTCTTGAGCCGACTTGTCTTCTAGGGTTATTATCCAATTAATTAGGGTTTCTTCTTGCTTCCCGGAATATTCTATTCTCGTCAGGTTTACACGTGGAGGTAAATACCTCCTGCAACTACCATAATATCAACACTCCCTCCTAGCTAGGGAGGTATTTGAAGGTAATGGTCTTGAGAACAAACATACCATTCACTTGGTAGCATCAACATAGTCGTATAGACTATCTCATGACTATATCATGAGCACCATCATCTCTATCAGTGTCATCAGCTGCATCATCTCTCGAATTCATACTCCATCTGAGTAATCAGACATGACGCTGGATAAGTCACTCACTCCACTGAGTGACACAAGAGCCATTCTTCTAATCCGGACATATGTCCTAGAAGAATAAATGTCTTGAACCATTTTCCGTCTCGGAAATCTCTATCCATTGATCATCCATCTAGCTGATAATTATTTTCAACATTATTCTTAGTCTTCAAGGCAATCAGAACAATGTCATTCAATAGAACACAACTGTGTCTATCCATAGTAGTAAACAACTACAATCCAATGGTACACTACCACACCAAGTAGCACACAGATACTTGATCAGTGACATATAGTCATAATCAGTGGAACACATCCACCACAGTAGCATACATCTATTGTCCAGAGACATACAATCTCCATAACAATCATATCATCTTATATCAACCTGCACAGAAAACATTGTTATGATATAAACCAAATCATCTAGGCCATTCTTCCACTCACATCTATGAGATCTGGAAGAGCATCTGCCTCAGAAGGTAAAACATCAATGATGAGCTATCTGGACTATTATTCTCAAGAAAAGAAGAATAATTGTCCTGATTTATGAGCCTGGACCATTCACCTATCTGGGCCATTACTTCGGCACTAAACAAAGTGTAACCTGGAGAGAATGAATCTTCCCTAGGGAATGCATGTCCCTGATTGTTGAACCTGGACCATTTACCTATCTAGGCCATTCCTCCAGCACTAAACAAAGTGCAACCTGGAGAGAATGAATCTTCCCTAGGGAATGACTGTCTAGACCATTTCCAAAGGAAATGATTGTCAGACACAAACCTCCAAAATGGACCATTCTTCGAAACTTCTCACAATTGTGAGTTTTGAAAGAATGACTATCCGGCGAGGTGGACCAATCTTCTTGACCACTACTGAGAGTGACCATCAAGAAGCGAAACTATCCTAGACCATTCTCCATGTTAACCACAAGGAGAATCATTGTCTATGGTACATCACCAATCCATCGAACCATTTTCATTACGAAAATGACCGTTCGATCTAGACCATTTTCCTAACTGGAAAATGCTTGTTCGTCAGAAATCTCAAACCACTTTCTGAACTGGAAAGGAACTGTTCATCCTAGACCATTTTTCCAACTGAAAGATGATTGTCCATAAATAAATAACACATCAGTGATCTGTCCCAATCTAGGAGTCATCTCTTCCTTTTTCAATAAGGAATTTGTCTCCACGAGCTCCAGCTTGAGTACACAAACTCTTTTATCTTGGATAGAGGCTTTACCAAAATTTTTGCTTATCTGCTCATCTGTGGAGATATATATTTGAGAAACACTTTCTCTTTTCTAGACTTCATCACAGAGAGTGTAATTCTTGATATAAATGTACTTCGGTCTTTCTGAAACACTAGTTTTCTGAAGGCTTCATATAACAACTCTCATATGTACTTCGGTCTTTTTGAATTCAACTCTTTTGTTTCCTACTAGCTCATAACATCGTGGAAAGGGTCAAACTTGGAACATATCCAAATGGTACTTCTTCTGCCATCATGAGGGTTTGTCATGAATTAGAAATCCATCATCCTGAGCTTTTGAGTAACCATTCTGATACAATATCTCTGTTATAGAAAAAAATTCACCACGCGTATGCTATGCATTGGAGGCTCTGCGCCACGTTGTTTGAATCCATACAAGACCTTCTTCCATTTACATACAATATTCTCTTCCCAGTATACCTCAAAGACTTGAGGTTGTTCTATATACGTTCTTTGTTCTGGAGAACATTCTTTGCATTCATCTGATGTAAACTCCAACCCATAGATGTTGTAGACAATATAATGGCTCATGTAGAGGTATGTCTGGCTTACTGGAACAAGCAATCATCATAGTCTTGTCCCTCCATCTAGGAGAACCTCTAGTTCTAGATCTCGCAATGCTTTCATTCATAAGTCTTCCATACATTGTTCTTCATCACAACTTTCAGTTCCTCTACTTGATTGCTTTTAGTGAGTTCATATTAGGCTAGTAGTCTTGTGATTCTCGATACAATGACTGGTTGTTCTATCTTTTCTTTCTTTCTTGGAATATTCATGTTCTTCCTCATATTTCTCTTTAGCTCTTGAGTTCATGGACTTTTCTATAGATTGCATGCCCTGAAGATTCCACCTTCTTCCTTTCATAATAGAATCATGGATGTGGATGGAAAACCAGGGATATTTCAAGTCTTCTTTTCGAAGAAGACTTCTTCTAAAGTCAAACTGAACCCGTGATTCTTTTCATGGTTGCTACCATTGATGGGAACATGGATATATACTTCATCATCTTCAATGGATAATATTATTTAGGATTAGCTCCCTCCTAATCCTTTCTTCATGCATGAATGCATGCTCTTCTTTTGGAATTTTGTAATCATCTCCCTCCAACTAAGAGAGCCCACACTTCCGTCTGCATCCTTATTTCCTTCTGCAAAGTATCACAAATCTTTTTCCAATTTCCTCTTGATTGTTGAATTCTCTTTGTCTTTACTTCTTCTAGATTTCTTCAGGATTGATTCTGATTTCGTCTTATCTTGCAGTTGTTACTTATGTAATAACTTCCACATGAACTGTTACTAGGGCTTGTTGATGTACTTCATCCTTTCATGTGTATTTCCTGACTTGTAGTCATTGTGATAGCAATCCTTATCTTGTTGTTCTTCCATCGGTATAGTTTCTCTTTTGAACATATTATAGATATGCAAAATATGTACAAAAAACATGGTATGTACAAGAACTATGAAGAGTATTGTTACCTTGTCTTAGAAGACGAAGTTTGTTTTGTCCTGCTTGGCTTTCTTTGAGGGTTCTCTTTCTTCGGCAACTGATGCTTCGTGTGTTTCCTTTCTTTTCTTTAACTCGGGACAATGATTCTTGTAGTGACCATACTTTCAACAATTGAAGCATTGTATTCTTGACATATCTTTCTCTTGATTTGGTTTCTTCCTGGAGCCAAACTTCTTTTTATTCTTGAAATCATTGAACCTTGTTGTGAGGTCTTGATCATCGTACTTCTTTTGGGGTTTGTCTTGTGCACTGATCCTTGATTCTTCTTATGCACAACAAGCCCAAATTTCTTCAAATGTAGGATACTCCTTCCTTGTGTTCATGCTTGCGGAAAATGCATCCCATGTCTTGGGAAGACCATTGAGTACTATATTTACCAGTTCCTTCTCTGAAATGATCTCTTCAATAGCTTGTAGTTGATATCTCAACTGAGAGATTCTCACAAATTATGATGTTATTATGTCATCATCATTCATTTTCATGTCACGGAGCTCATTCTTCAGACTCATTACCTGTCCAATGTTTCTGACTGAGAAGAGGTTTATTAGGGAATCATACATCTTCTTAGATGAGTCAATATGGGAGATGTAGGGTATCAAGTGGTCTTTTATAAAGTCCACTATGATACTCATGGCATTGATGTCACTTTCTTTGAACTTCTCCATAACTGCAACGTTCTGCGGTTCCTCCTCTCTTCTTTCTTCAAACTCTGGTTCCACGATCTTTCCTTTCACGATATCCAACACTTTATCCTTGGCAAGGATGAGGTCAATTCTTGTCTTCCACACTCTCAAGTTAGAAGCCCCATCTAAATTTTTTTCTGACTTAATAGAGTAGGTCATGGTTGCCTTGACTTGGTCAACCCTAGATTTGACCAAAAACTCAAACTTGACGTCTTAGCTTGCTGAGAGTACCAGGAGATGCGCTAGGCTAGGGCACATTAGTCTATCCAGAAATTATGTCAATCCCTTCACTTAAGGTGTCTCAACAAGAGGATTAGGGTTTTTGCAACTGCACCTGCTAGTAACCCTAGCGGCAGTGCTTTGGTGACTGCTCCTGCTACAAACCCTAGCGACAGTCCTTTGGTGACTGCTCATTCTAGAAAACCTAGCAGTAGTTCTTCAACGAGCTTAGTATCCTTATGGCTATGCTCCCTTCCATTGGTTAGAATGAATGAAGAAGGTGTGGTCCCATAACTTGTTAGAATATGATGGATGTGCTCATTTAACCATAGACAATATCACTATTGTCACCCAACCATAGGCCAAAGCCACCCCCGATCACCTTAACCTTGACAAAGAATCATTCCAGAAGCAAACCCTAGGCTAGATAGTCAAACAAAGGGTGGCGCATCTTTCTCCAAGAATAGCGCACCAAGCAAGAGTAACAAGAGATGATCAGAAATTCCAAACCATAACCAAGAGATAGTCCAAACCAAAACCGAAATTCGCTAGTTGCAGTAGCTGCAAAAACATCTCTCCTCTAGACTTGCTCACAAACTACCCAACTTTAGTGCGCACAAGTGTTGCTTCTACAGTTCTGAGAATGTCTGCCAGAATGAAGACTAGCCTCCTGTATTTATACTAAAATTGGCAAACTGCCTGGGCCGAATTCTCATTTTGGGTGCTTAATTACTTAGTATATAATATTTCCTTTAGTCAACTTCTTCTCTTGGAGGCTAATAACCTAATACAAATTATCTTCTTGAGCCGACTTGTCTTCTATGGTTATTAGCCAATTAATTAGGGTTTCTTCTTGCTTCCCGAAATATTCTATTCTCGTCAGGTTTACACGTGGAGGTAAATACCTCCCACAACTACCATAATATCAACAACAACAACAACAACACCCTCAATCCTCCTTCGTAAGACTATAATGTGCTTTGCAGTAGCTCACTTGATTGAAAGTTACTTTACTTATTCATAGGTCTTGAGTACAGTCTCGTTTTTGTTACTTTTTTTGAAAAATTTCATGCATTCATTATAAAGTGCATTTCACTTAATTATAAAATTGAATCACTATTAAATAACTTTAATAGTTTTTTTTAAGTTTTTTTTAATTGTCACTTTCATATACAAAGTAAATTCATTTTAAATTGGTGATAGTCTCTTTTTTGTTACTTTTTTTGAAAAAAATCATTCATTCATTGTAAAGTGCATTTCACTTAATTATAAAAGTGAATCACTATTAAATAACTTTAATATTTTATTTTAAGTTATTTTTTGCATGCGACTTTCATTTACAAAGTAACTTCATAGTAAAAGTGATTCTCGTTTATTCTATAAAAGTGGGTCACTTCATAAGTAACTTATTTAAAAGTTAGCTTGTAGGCACAGTTAGATAAGGAGGAGCATCACCACATGGACCAACTTCTACTTGCCATGTGGCTCTTTGGTTATTGTTTGTGTCTTTTTTCAATAGGGCATAACTTTCACATCCAAAGTCCATTTTCAGTGCCATTTTTTTAAGCAACCTATTTTTTCGAGAGATTTCCATCTAGACCATCAGTTCCTGTCTTTAGATCCACAGTCTCTTCATATTTTAATATAGCTTCTCACAGTGATATTTTTCTTACTAGAACCAACTAATTCTCATGGAAATCCCATATGGAAGATTTACTAAGAAGTAGAGGCTTGTATCATATTACCTTGGGAAAAGTGTTGAAATATTGAGAGGGGGGTGAATTAGTATGAGAACTTTTACAATTTTTAACCACAATATATATTATTCAACTTTATCAACAGTATTCAACAGTATATCATCAATGTATCATCTATGATTTTATTCAATATATCATGAGCATATAATCATAAAAAACATCACACCAACATCATCATATCAAATACATAGTACACCAATATTTAAGTGGAAACCCAAATGGGAGAAAACAATGGAATTTTTTCTTATATATATCAAGAATTCATTCATAGGAAGCACCAACTTCCAAATTCTCCAACTGCAAATGGAAGGAGGCTACAACCCCCTATTTACAGGCTCCAACCTGAAGGAAGCTACAACTTCCTGAATTATATGGCTCCAATCAGAAAGAGGCTACAACCCCCTGATTCTTAGGCTCCAACCTCAAGGAATATCCAACTCCTTAAATTCTATGGCTCCAACCAGAAGGAGGCCAAAACCCCTTGATTCGCAGGCTCCAACTTGAAGGAAGCTCCAACTCACTGAGTTCTCTGGCACCAACCAGAAGGAGGATACAACCCCATTTCCTTGCCTCGTCTTGCCACCCTGAAATATAAGTGTAGACCAAATGTCACTACCACAATCATTTCCATTTCCACTACCACAGTCTCATCAACCTGTAATCGGTCACATCAACCTATCCAACCTATCACTATCACCAATACTCGACCATATCCTCTCACATGGATCATTTACCAATGACACCTCTCAACTAGATTTCCAATATCACCAACACATACCTCTAACAAACATGTACATGTACCATACCAAGCATCAACCGTATACCACAACCTATATTAAACCATGCATCAACACTTGTACCAAATCGTGCATCAACACATGTACCAAACCGTGCATCAGCCATGCACCAACACATGTACCATATGTCTCAACCATCAACCATCAACCATGTACATAAACATCATACTCTGTATAAATCTTGTACCATACAATGTGCCAACCATGTACAAACCAAGTTCCAAGATCACCGATAAGTGCCTCAACCAAATACCATATCAAGAAGTACCTCAATCATGTGATACCATACCAAACATCCAATAATTAAATTCTAAGTATGTATCATATCATCAACCAAGTATATCTTTACCAACAAGACATGTCTCAATCATGTTCCATAATGTCACCAAGATGCAACCTCATAACACATAGAATAACATACATTTTACATATGTAACTGACCTAATGCCTCTGAACCTATTGCATAGACCTATAACTTAACCTCACACCTTAGTAACCTAGCACAAGCATCCTTTCTCCACTTTTTTATTGTCCTCGCGGGACGAAGACTCCCTGTCATGCGGGGCCTCACGTGACATCATCTAGGAAACTCGCAGGGATGCCTTGCAGGACACTTACTATCTGATATGCGGGGATGACCCTAATCAGGGTTTCCTCAAATTTTCCTGCTCTCCTCTGTAATCTTGAAAATCTCACACTTATCATGCTTCGCTACCTCAGAATTCTTCGTAACAAACTAGCTAAAACATCACAATACTAGACCATAACATTCACAAGATAGGTATTCAATGTAAGTGTGTGAGTGTACTTGTGAATGACTCCTTGAGGGATATTTATAATTTTTCTGGGTAACTTCTTCCCTTAAACTTAGGGCTTCTAGAGATTTCTTGTTACAACCATTTTAGCCTTTCATTCATTGACTTGTAACCCACTAGGGCTTATTGACTATTCTTCGGAGCTTCCAACTTCACAAAGCCATATCTCCCAAACCGTAAGGAACCACATGGAATACCACATATCACTGGAAACGGAACAACAAGGATTATCCATCTATGAGTGTCTTACCTGCAATTTCACTTTCCTTCATATACATATTCCTCAACCAACTTTGGGTCCCATAACCACACCTTTGGGGGTAGATGTAGACTATATCAAATGCACCCAATTAACTCACCATCAATATCAATCATACAAATGTCAATTAACTATCCAACATCTCTGGACCTCTCCAAGGGTTGACATAAATCTCTAAGGTTTGAAATCAAAGACAACCAACTGTCCAAACCAATTGTCCAACAATATCCCCCTTTGGCATTGATGGCAACACTAACATTGACGACAACACTCATACTCCAATGCTCATGATCCCCCTGTGACCATTTATCCTCATCAATGTTTCTCACTCTCCCACTTTGAAATTAATGGAAAATGGTATCTCTCCTTGGGGTTGCTCCCCTTGTTATCATGCATTTGTTATTTCTCTTCATTTCCCTCCCTCTGTTCTTTCTTTTCTTCTTTTGACAAAAGGTAATTCCCCCTGTCAATATGTATCCTCTTATCTTCATGCTACTAATATTCCTTTCTAGATCTCTTTCTCTGATGATTTATCTTCCCTTGACTTTTCTACAAGATGTAGATCAATGTAGGACTGCATGTATATGTTTAATTTTCTCTCTTCCAGTGTTTCTTAGTGTCCATTGGTGCTTCCTCTTGAATTTCACTGATGTATATAAAAAACATTCATTACTTGATTTATTTATTCACTTTTAATGTTCACTTGACCATATTTTTCAATGACTTTCTTCTGATGATATAGCTTTTGTTGATGGTTTCTCTTTCCCTATTTTGTTGTCCCTTTCACTTCTTTCCTTTCCATGACCAACTGATTCCAATGATCCCAATCGTAAATACATTGTTATGCATCCCATACTTTTTGTACCTGCTAAGCATCTCACGAATCCATCTATGTACATATGTCACAAACTGTCCATAACTTTTCTACTCAACTATCCACAATGTTGACCCATCTGTCACTGTACTATCATTAAGGATTCTCTTGAATATGCTACAACTAACCATTACATGTTCCTGTTTATCAGACTGAATCAAATATGTCAATTGATTTGATCTATTTTCTTTTCAAAATCTGCATGTATGGAACAACTTGTACTGAATATATATCTATATGAATACAATCATAAACTTTTGTCTATGTAATTTCTAACTAAGACCTGTGTGGGAACATTGCTTTCATAATTAATCAATCTATCATTTTGTACTTCTGTTATCTTACTGATATGAATCTATTTCTACAAATACGTCAAACTGCTGAAAGAATGGTTCTTTGATCTGTAGTGTCTACTGTATGGACTCCCCCAATTCAACATACATACTTACTAGGAGTCTCCAAGTCAGATGGCTCAGAAAAATACCTACTCTGATACGGATTAATCTTCATCTTCATCTGTAGACTCATCATCTCTCTGAACTCTAACTTTTGTATTTCTTCATGTGGATTGATCATGCACTACAATTCCTGAAAGTACAATCTCATGGGCATGTTCTTTATTCACCTGCTCTTCTTTTCTTTCTCTCACTACTGCAAATCATGTGATCTATCGAACCTATTCTTTATTCACTTTTTCTTATGGTTTTTCATTTCTTCTCTAAACCTTCATTTATCTAGCATCTTCCTTTCTCCCTGTAGATTTTTCTTCATCTCATACTATTTCCAATCCTTATGACTTATGGGTGTCCTTCATTCATCTGATCTTCCTTTATATGTTTTTTTTTTCTTTTCCAAACCATCTTGTATCTGATACATGTGTTGTTTCTCAAGGAAATATCCATCATGCTTCTACAATCACGAGCTAGGTGACCATAATTGTGGAATTTGTAACATTCAATATTGTGTGGGGCCACATAAGTATTTTTTGCTTGAACATTTCTTTCATAATCCCTGCAATTTGCAACTTTATCTCCAAAGTTAGTACAATAAATCAATGATCATAAAAGAAATTTACATAGTTGGGAGTGAATGATCTTCTTTGTGGTGTAGTTCTTCTGAATTCCCGATCCAAATTATTTTTGGCACGAAATGAGAGTGGAGATATAATAAATAAATGTACAGAGATATCTCAGATATACAATAATATTACAAAAATATATCATATATGAAACCATAAACACGGAGATACAGTAATACACAATTTCTATTAATGAGCGAAATGTACAAAATTGTAGAAATACAGAGTGAAAGACTCGTTAGAATGGTGGCAGCTTATCTCTGAGAGGAGATCTGATGGATACTCACATTTGCAAGAAGATGATTATTACAATGAGGCTCCAAAGGCATTTTTATCATAAAGAAAATCCAAAACACTAACCCCGGAAGATAAAAATCCAACAGTTTTGTGAACCCCGTTTTGGGTAGTTTGGTGTATCAAATTCTCGAGGGCGTAACTTTGGCATACGATCTCTATTTGGGGCACACAATATCTCATTGGAAAGGTATCCTCGAGGAGATTAATTTTGGGGGTTAAATCAAATCCTTTAAATATCGTTTAGGTGTTTTATCTCGAAAAAAATTCATTTAAGACCTCAAAATGGACCCGAAAGTTTAGGAACCGTAAAACTGCTAAAAATAGTAAGTTGCTAGAAGATTGTTTTGAGCCAGTTGAAATAGGTGGGTGGCCATCGATATCCAACTGGATCAATCCTCCCTCCTTAGGAAGAAATGGTCCATTGTGTTGAGTGCTCGGGGGAGAGGGAAAAGCATCTGTTGAATCTACATCTTGATGAGTTGCTTACCTAGTTGTTGGAGAAGTTGTGATGTTTAGCTTGTTGAAGGTTGTCATGAACCTATGGTTGGAAGGGCTGGACCTTTTTAACTAGTTTGGATACATGAGATGATTGTGTGAAAAAGGAATTATTTTTCTTTGATTCAATCTTGTCGACCTGCTTCTGCTAGACAAAAGGTGCTTAGACTGAGGCTGCAGTGGTTGCGGTGTTTTTTTGTTCATCTTTTGAACAGATTCTGAAGAAGCTGAATTTTGCAGTATGAGATACTACTTTGTGGAATTGTTTAGGTGGGACAGTAGTTGGAAATACCTCTGGTATCCTCTAGAGATGATCCCCCAGAGTAACAATCACACGATGGGGTTGAGACTCATAGATAGCATGGTTCTTCCACATATATGGATGGCCCGAGAGAACATCACAAACATGAAACAGGGAAACATCACATAATACCTCATCCTTAAAGGGTTGGATGCCATATGACAATTGAAACTGTTAGCTAACACAGAGATCCCATCCCTAGTGAAGCCACTCAATGTTGTATGGATGTGGGTGTGGTGTTGTCAACAAACCCAATTGTTTGACGACCTCTAATGAGATAAGGTTCTTCTAGATTCCACTATCAACACTTAAATGCAACAGGGTCCCCTTCACCCACATATGTGAATGAAATAGGTGCTCCCTCTCTTCAGGATATTTTGGTTCTTCTAGTTGAATTGTTGCGGTCGCAAAGGTAGCAGTGGGGTTTGTGTCGATGATCTGTCTTTTCCCATTATTTTCTTAATCAAATTATGAATCAGGGTTCGGCTCCTTGTCTTTGATCTTGGCCACCAATCCCTGTTTTGAGTGACATTCATCAGTGTTGTTCCAGGGGATTTTGTGGGAATCACACCACTTTCCAGTGTCCTTCTTCGTCTTCCCGTGACCCTTCTTTTCCTATGGCTTGGACTAGTTTTTGGGAGGTTGTTTTTCAAGGTCATCTTTATCATACTTTGGTTGTTTTGGAATTACAGACCCGAAATCTCATTTTTTCTAGTGCCTAAATTTCTGCTCGATTTTGACAGCATACTGATATGCAACTCCCAGTGATGAGATGTACATAAACTCCATTTCAGTTTGGATGTACTTGTGTAGAGCCCCACAGTATTTCAGAACCAAATTTCACTCAGAGTATTTGATACCTAGCTTGGTGCAAAAGGTATGGAAGGTATTGGTGAACTCCGACACTGCTTGTCCCCTCTCTTGACGTAGTGTGGTCCATCTCATGTATTGGTCGTCATAATTACCAACAAGGTAATATTGTTCCTTGACCGCATCCACAAAAAAATCCCAAGTAGACTCGGCCCCATATATTTCAAACTCCTCTATGGAACTTTTCTCCCAATAAGTTTTCCACCAATGTTTGACATGGGGGAGAGCCTTAAGGAGTGTGAAGGTGATCTTTTCCCTGTTAGAAAAATTGTGAAAAGAGAAATAACCTTCTAGCAGATTTAACCATTTTTCTAGGGCATCTGCATCTATATATCCTTCAAATATGAGAATATAAAAATTAACTTGTACCTTAAAAGGTGAAGTGCCTACAAAGTGTCCACTTAATAAATGCGTGTTGGTTGTTATCGGCAGGCGTTGAAGGATGTGGGAAAAATTATCCATCATTTCATCCCTATATCGCATGAGAGCTTGCTCAAGCAACAGATTAATAGAATACTCTTCTCCATCATTTTTCTTTTCTTCTACCATGGATGGTTTCTTGGGTGAGCGAGAGTGATTATCCTCAAGAGAGACAATATTGAGACCCAAATTGATATATTTGGACCTCACCGGGGACATGAACTGAAAAACGATCAAGAGCAACCTGCTTTGATAGCACTTATCCATATTATTTTCGGCATGAAATGAGATCGGAGATATAATAAATAAATGTACAAAGGTATCTCAGATATCCAATAATATTACAAAAATATATCATAGATGCAACCATAAACACAAAGATATAGCAATACACAATTTCTATGAATGAGAAAAATGTACAAAACTGTAGAAATACGGAGTGAAAGACTCCCTATAATGGTGGCAACTTATCTCTGAGAAGAGATGTGACAGCTACTCGTATTCACAAGAACATGATTATTACAACAAGGCTCCAAAGACATTTTTATCATAAAGAAAATCCAAAACCCTAACCCCGGAAGATAAAAAACCAACAGTTTTGTGGACCCTGTTTTGGGTAGTTCGGTGTATCAACTTCTTGAGAGCGTAACTTTGGCATACGATCTTCATTTGGGGTGCACGATATCTCGTTGGAAAGGTATCGTCAAGGAGATTCATTTTGGGGGATAAATCAAAACATTTGGCTATATTTGAGGTGCTTGATCCTGAAAAAACGTCATTTAGGCCCTCAAAATGGCCTCGAAAGTTTAGGAACCGAAAAACTGCTCAAAATAGTAAGTTACCAAAAGACTATTTTGAGTCAGTTCGAATAGGTGGGTGGCCATTGATATCCACCCGAATCAATTCCTGCATTGGTTGATCATGATCTTCTCTTCTGTGGATCCCTTCATTATGGTTGAAGATTTTTTGTTGCTTGAATGTGGTAGGTCTTGTTGAAGATGTGTCTCTATTATACTCATTCTTCTTTGATTTTTATTGACCATGATTCCTTTCTTTGAGTACTTCTGCATAACTCTTACTCTTTTCTTCATTCTTCTTTTCTAGCAACCTGGAGGGATTCTCTTAACCATTCTCTACTGATGAGGGGGATTTTTTTATCTCTTCAATGTTATTGTTGAGCTTGACAATTTTAAATCTTAATGTGACAAATTCTTATTCAAGCTTCTCAACCTCTTCTTCCTTCTTCATCATCTAAATCTTCATGAATTCCCTTTCTCTCTTTGCTTCTTCAAGTTGGATATTCAAGGAGATAATTTATTTTTCAAGTCTTCTCACTTCTTGACCAAATTTTACTTCAAGTTGATTTAAGTCCCCAGTTATTTCCTTAAGATGATTTGTCAAAATATTTTCTCTTTTCTATGTTTCCTTTCTTTCGGGTTCCAAACATTGCTTCTCTTTCATTGCTTCATTTCTTAGTGTTGCTATTTGGACTTCCAAACACTGTTTTTCTTCCATCTAACTTGTGTACATTTCTTCAATCCTTCCGACTTCTTCTAGCTAAGATTTTAGTTTCACGATGGCCTATTGGGATTCTTCATAGATTTCTTGAGAATTATTCTTGACTAATTTTTCCTCAAGAGACTTGTTTTTCTTCCTTTCTGTCATCAATTCTTCTAAAGCACTGATTAATTATGTTTTAAAGTCTATTATACCTTATTCTTATTCTTTTGAATCTGTAGGACATGATGAGCATATTTCTTCTTGTTATGTACCTACAATTTCTTTAATAGAATCTATCTCTATGATGGGAGATTCCTCAAAGTAGAGATTATGTAACTTATACCAAAGTTCTTTAGTTGACAATCGTTGTCCCACTTTGTCCTTTACTGAATCAGGTAATCCTTCCAAGATAAAATCAGATGATATTTTGTTGTTCCTTTTCAATTCTTTCTTGGATACGGTTTTTGGTTTATTTGTAGCATTGTATCATATAACAATTGAGTGTCAAACATCATACCCATGTGTCTGTAAAAATGTTTTCATTCTTTTTCTCCACATCTCATACTGCAGACCATTCTAACCATCAAATTGTGGTATTCCATTTCTATACAAATTGTTGTTCTCCATGATCTTCCTTCTAGTGGTTAAATTATTTTCTTGAAGGACCTTCTCTGATACCAATTATTGGAATACTAAGAGGGGGGGGTGAATCAATATGAGAACTTTTGCCAATTTTAACCACAATATATATTATTCAACTTTATCAATAGTATTCAACGGTATATCATCAATGTATCATCTATGATTGTATTCAATATATCGTGATCATATAATCATAAACATGATTACATCAACATCATCACATATGTTGGATTTTCAATGAGCTATGGCTCATGTATTCTTTTAAATTTTATGTTAACAATTACTTGAACCATAACTACTGCAGTAAACCAAGATCACAAGAAGAATAACCATGCACAAGTACACAAGAAGTATCCTGGGAAACCTTTCTCAACAAGGGAAGAAAACCCAGCCAATACTTTGTGATATTCCTCAAGAGAAAGACCTCCCACACCATCACCAAACCTAGCACAGAAGAGGGTGTTGTAATTTTCATAATTTCATACCACAACTTATGAAATCATGAGATGACACAATGATAAGTGTGTTTCCTCAATGGGGATTCACCTTTATTTATATAAGACTTGTCACATCAAATAATGTGTCTTTTGGCACAATAGGGCCAACCTCAGTAACTCAAAACATAATCAATAATTACCAAATTAATTATCTTTTATATTAATTATCTTTTACATTAAGGTGGGGCCGACCTGTACCCTTTACATTACAAATAGGGATACAGGTAAATATGACTCTTGAACAATATAGCAAGGGATATCATACACCCACTAGTGCTCAACCACTAGGGGCACATCCATAGGGATGAACATATATCTATCTCACTGCATCTCATAGGAGAATCACACTCACTAGTGCTCAGCCACTAGGATCACATTCACATGTGCTCATCCATAGGCACATCCACTCAATAGATCTTTTTTCCCACTGCATTACACGGGAGAGTCATCTGGAGTTCATCATATCAATTGTCTCCTCAGAGGAGGCTAATACATTGTCCTCATCTTCGTCTCATGGCGATGCACCCATCTCTATGGAAATTCACGCATTCACCTTGTGCTCAGCCACAGGAACGTCCAACTCAGTAGATCTCCTTTCTCACTGTGTTACACAAGAGAATCATCTGGAGTTATTCTCAACTCTCTGTAAGGAGGAGGCCATCTCTACATTCAAGATCTGTCTTAGATAGGAACCACACACCCCTATCAGGGGATCTCTCTCAATTTTGTGTCATGGAGAATGTCTTACGCATTTGTAATCATCAACAACATCAAATACACAATAAACCAGTATTTACATAGAAACCCAAATGGGAGAAAACCATGGAATGTTTTCTTATACATATCAAGAATTCATTCATAGGAAGCACCAACTTCCAAATTCTCCAAATGCAACTGGAAAGAGGCTACAACCCCCTATTTACAGGCTCCAACCTAAAGGAAGCTACAACTCCATGAATTCTTTAGCTCCAACCATAAGGAGGCTACAACCCCATGATTCTCAAGCTCCAACTTAAAGGAAGCTCCAACTCCCTAGATTCTCTAGCTCCAACCAGAAGGAGACTACAACCCCTTGATTCTCAGGCTCCAACCTGAAGGAAGATCCAACTCCCTAAATCCTATGACACCAACCAGAAGGATGCTACAACCCCCTTTCCTTGCCCCGTCATGTCACCCTGAAATATAAGTGTAGAACAATTGTCGCTACCACAATCACTTCTACTTTCACTTCCATTGTCTCATCAACCTGTAACCCGTCACATCAACTTGTCACTAATCAACCTATCCAACATGTCATTGTCACCGATACTCAACTATATCCTCTCACATGGATCATATACCAAGGAAACCTCTCATATAGATGTCCAAAATCACTAACACATACCTCTACCAAACATGTACATGTACCATACCAAGCATCAACCGTGTACCACAACCTGTACCAAACCATGCATCAACCATGCACCAACACCTGTACCAAATCGTGCATCAACCATGCACCAACACCTATAAAATATTCCTCAATCATCAACCATGTACATCAACACCATACTTTGTATCAATCATGTACCATACCATGTACCATATAATGTGCCAACCATGCACATCAACCATGTACAAACCAAGTTCCAAGATCACCAACAAGTGCCTCAACCAAATGCCATATCAAGAAGTACCTCAAACATGTGATACCATACCAAAACATATACTAAACAACCAATAATGCAGTTCTAACCATGTATCATATCATCAACCAAGTATACCATTACCAACAAGACATGCCTAAAGCATGTTCCACAATGTCACCAAGATGAAACCTCATAACACATAGAATATCATATCTTTTACATTTGTAACTAATTCAGTGCCTCTAAACCCATTGCACATGCCTTTAACTTGACCTCACACCTCAGCAACCCGGCACAAGAATCATTTCTCCACTTCAGTCTTGTCCTCGTGGGATGAAGACTCCCTGTCATGCAGGGCCTCGGGTGATGTCCTCTAGGAAACCCATAGGGATGCCTCAAGGGAAACTTACTGTCTGACCCACGGGGATGACCCTAATTATGGTTTCCTCATATTTTCCCTCTCTCCTCTCTAGTCTTGAAAATATCTCACTTATCACACTTCGCTACCTCAGAATTCTCCATCGCAAACTAGCCAAAAGATCACAATACTAAACCATAACATTCACAAGATAGATATTCAATGTAAGTGTGTGAGTGTACTTGTGAATGAATCCTTTAGGGGTATTTATACTTTTTCTAGGTAACCTCTTCCCTTAAACTTAGGGATTCTATATATTTCTTGTTACAACTACTTTACCCTTTCATTCATTGACTTGTAACCCACCAGATCTTCTTGACCATTCTTCAGGGATTCTAACTTCACAAGGCCATATCTCCCTAACTGTAAGGAACCACGTGGCATACCACATATCACCAAAAAATTCACAACAAGGATTATCCATCTATGAGTGTCTTACCTGCAATTTCACTATCCTTCATGTCCATATTCATCAACCAACTTTGGGTCCCATAACCAAATGTCTAGGGATACATGTAGACTATATCAAATTCACCCAACTAACTCACCATCAATCTCGATCATACAAATGTCAATCAGCTATCCAACATCTCAGGACCTCTCCAAGGGTTGACATCAATGACAACCAACTGTCCAAACCAATTGTCCAACAAAAAGAATAAGAACCAACTGATGATGAAAAGAAATTCAAATGGGATAGTAGAAATGATGAATCATGTGGACTAATCGAAATGCCCTTTTCTATTTATTTAAGGTTTCACCTTCAAGGACTTAATGCCCTTGATAAATCTTGGGAAAATCTTGAAGTTGTGTTTGGTATACACAATATTATTTGAGCCCACCTGTTGGAAAATCAGTTAATGAATTTAAGTCCAAGTGATTTTCCTTGCATTGAATATTACTTATCTAAGTTCAAAACACTTAGACTTTTATGTATAGAATGAAACCTATATCTAAATAAAAATCGATGCATATATGTTATTCTTGCTAAGCTTGGTAGTGCATATTATGTTTTTGTATCTACTTTTTATGCCACCAGAGAAGCTCTCTTGAGTGGTTATAAAAAACCCTCTCTTCAGTCTTTTTGTGATGCTCTAATTCAAGAGTAAGATAAGCTTGTCCAACTTGGATTGATTAGCACTACAGGTATATATAGTAAATACTTAGTGGTCCAGCATAAGGATAAATCCAAGAATCCCAAGAAGCAACATCCTTGCCACAACAACAAGCAAAACAAGGGTCCCAAACCCTCTCCGCCAACTACTGCTTCTAATGGTGACAAAGGAGCAAAATCTAAAAGTAAGAAGACTGAGAGACATTGCAACTTTTGTGGGAAAGATGATCATGTGGAGTCTAAATGTTTTAAAAACATGGAATCCTTAGAAGCAATGATGAAGAATCACAACATCGGTATTGATTCTTCTTATTCTTCTCATGGATATGCACTTTTTGCTTCCGGTTTCTTCTTCAATGCAACTTTAACTTCTTCTTCTAATGAGTGGCTTATTGATTCTGGAGAATCTTATCATATGGCTAAGGATAAATTCATATTTTATGTTCTTAATTAATGTAACATCAAGAAAATATTTGTTGGTGATGATAAATCTCTTAGTGTTGTAGGGTATGGAACAATTCAAGTAGATAATGGTCATTTCAATGATGTATTATGTGTTCCAGGTCTTTCCAGTAACCTTCTATCAGTGTATTAGATCACTCATTTAGATGAAGGTAAAACCGTATAGATTTCACCTCACCAAGTCATAATCAAGGATTTAAAAGATCCTAATCATGTCCTCGCAACTATAATTACTAATGATATTACCAGGTTGTATAAGTTTGACAACTCTGGGTCATCGTCTTTTCCATCAGTTTTTGTTTCTCATAGAAATGAATTGAGCAAACTTTAGCATGAGCAATTTGGTCATCTAAATTATCGCTCATTGCATAAACTGTGTAATCAACACATGGTGACTGGAATTCATTTTGTTTCTTGCATGGATGGTGTTTTTGTCGGTTTTGTTCTCGGCAAACATCATCAGGACAATTTTGAAAAATGGGCCTCCTCTTGGCACACCTCGTCCCCTTTGCAGCATATTCATAGTTATTTGTGTGGTCCACTTTCTTCTTCTTCTTTCTCTGGGTTCAAGTATTTCTTAACTTTCATTGATGGCTTCTCCAGACGCATTTGGTTTTACTTCTTAAAAATTAAGAGTGAAGTTTTTGACAAATTTTTGGCCTACAAGGCCCATTGTAGAAAAAAATATGGACATCAGCTTCAAACGTTAAGAATAGATATTGGAGGAAAATATGTGAACAATAAATTTACAAGTTATTGCACTGCACAGAGCATTCAAATGCAAGATATTGTTCCATATACACCATAGAAAAATGGTTTTGTTGAAAGAAAGAATCACACATTAAAAGAAATGGATAATTGTATGATCCAATCTAAAAGATTAAGTCTTCATTAATGGGTGGAAGCCATTAACTATGCAAATTACATAGTAAATTGCACTCCCACAAAGGCTCTAAAAAATATAACACTCGAAGAAGCATGGAATAAAATTAAGGCAGATGTAAGCCACTGCATGCATTTGTTAGTGTAGCACGGGCTCACATTCCAAATGAGAAAAGGAAAGCATTGTAGCCTAAAAGTGAGAAGGGTATTTGTGTTGGATATTCTGAAGATGTCAAAGGTTACATACTTCTTCAACCTCATTCCAATGAAATTATTATTAGAAGAGGTGTTAAATTTGATGAAAATGTCTTGGCCTATGAGCCTAATTTGGCGTGTGTGCCATCTTCGACCTGCAAGCCATATTCAACATTTGTGTCATCTTTTGTTCCTATTCTAGTTTCTTCTTCCTCAGATGATGCACCTCCACCTACTTAGCTTCCTCCAAATGAGTCCATTGAACATGAACCTGCACCATCACCACCAGCACCACCACTTCTGAGATGGGTTCATTCAACACAAGAAGCAACTAGTGATCTTGTCGGTGATCCTTCAAATTAGCATCGAACACGTTCACAGTTCAAATGAGTCTCTTCTCTTTTGACTCAAGTTTCAAAGACTTGTAATCTAGAGACATTTGTAGAAGCTTCAGGTCATCTAGATTGGGACACAATAATGAATTAATAGTATCTCTCTTTAATGGTGAATGATACTTGGGATCTTGTACCTCTTCCAAAAGAAATAAATATTGTCAGATGTAAACGATTGTATAGAACTAAGTATGCATCAGATGGAAGTGTTGAAAAACACAAGGCCCGGTTAGTTGTTAAAGGGTTCTCTTAAGTTGAAGGCATTGATTATAATTAATCCTTTGTCCCCATAGCCAAAATGAATTCGACCCACCTTGTTCTATCCCTTGCCTCACATAAATGGGAGGTCCATTAGATGGATGTTAAATCCGCCTTCTTGCATGGGTATTTTCAAGAATAAATCTACATGGAACAATCTCCTAGCTATGTCCAGAATGACTCCATCCTTGTTTCTCGCCTTAAGAAATCTCTTTATGGTCTTAAGCAAGCTCCTTGATCTTGGTATGCCAAAATGGACATCTTTCTTCTTGACACCATCTTTTCTAGATGTCATTCTGACTCTGATGCCTATACCAAGAAAGTAGGAATCCATCTCACAATTATTTCTCTTTATGTTGATGACATTATCATCATTGATAATGACCCTAAACTTTTAACCCATGTGAAATCTAGCCTTAAAAAAAAATTGAAATCACACACTTAGGATATCTGCATTATTTCCTTGGCCTTCAGGTATTACAAACCAAGGAAGGAATTTTTCTTTCCCAGTCTAAGTATGCTTGTGATCTTCTTCGTCACTTTCACATGGATGATTCTAAATCATCCCCTTCTCCCTTCCATTCTGGAGTTAAAGTTCATGCCACTTGTACTTCTCTTGAAGTTGATGCCACCTTGTACCATCAGTTAGTTGGTAGCCGCTTATATTTGACTCATATGTGTCCTGATATTTCCTTTTA
Source organism: Picea engelmannii (assembly GCA_009831015.1). Taxonomy (NCBI): domain Eukaryota; kingdom Viridiplantae; phylum Streptophyta; class Pinopsida; order Pinales; family Pinaceae; genus Picea; species Picea engelmannii. Next base: position 889,092 of record ML787431.1, read on the forward strand.
TGTTTGTATTGTTTTCCGGTATATGCAAACACCCTGTGAAATCCATTGGAAAGCAGTTAAAAGGATACTTCGGTATGTCTGAGGTACAATTCAATTTGGGATACATTACAGTTTAGGGGGGACTCCTTTGTTGGTTGGTTTCGTTGATTTAGATTGGGTCGATGACCCCGATGATCGAAAGTCTACTACAGGTTATGTTTTCATCCTTGGTTTTGGACCTACCACTTGGGCTTCTAAGAAACAATAGGTTCTTGCTCTTTCTTTAGAAAAAATAGAGTACCGAGCAGCGGTTAATGCAAGTCAAGAAGTCTTGTGGATTTGATAGATCCTTTTAGAGTTTGGATTCCAGTAGCAACGTTCGACCACCCTCTGGTGCGATGATCAAAGTGCCATCAAGCTCACCAAATATCCAATTCAAAATCGAGCTACACATGCACTTTATCATTAATCTCATTCATGATTGAGTTATTGAAGTGTTCTTTTTCCCTACAGAATATCAAGTTGCAAACATTTTCACAAAGTCTCTTACAAAAGTGAAGTTTTCCAAACTTGGATCTATGTTAGGAGTTTAAGAAGTTGCAATTAAAGGGGGATAGGTTCTAATGCCTCCTTCCTTCTCTTATTGTGTTTCCTTTATAAATCCTTCAATCATATCCCAAGTTGTTCTTAAGGGGGATGTTAGGATATTTAAACACTTATGAGTTAGTTAAGATCGACTTGGTGTAATGTGTCATTAAGTTAAAGTGTGTTTCTTTAGTATGCATTGTAATTCAATGGTCACGATATGTCCCCGACATATCTAGTAATTCAATGGTCACGATATGTCCCCGACATATCTAGTGATCCAACGACTCATATTATCCTCGATTTTAACGACTACATGAATCATTGACTTAACACCTTATTAGTCTATGATCTCTATTTAAAGAGCATGGAGAGTCATTTGTCGATGATCAATTGTGAGAAACTCTCTATAACATATTTTCTTTTTCATTAATAAATTATTCCAAATGGACACGTTAGTTGGGGTCATGGATGTTTCCTCACAAGGGTTTTATCACATAAAAACATCAGTGTGTTGATATTTGATCTAGTTGCATGAGTGGTTACTGAAGGTGTTCATCCTCTGTTGGAATACTTGTGTTGTTGAACAAAAATTTAGTGCATGTGTGAGAGAGAAAGAGAGAGAAAGATAATTAAGTTGTAATATGGTGAATTGGAGATACAAATGCAACCTTGAAAAATAACATTGTATGTCATTTCTTAATCTTTGATTATATAACTTAGGAGAGAGAGAAAGATAATTAAGTTGTAATATGGTGAATTGGAGATACAAATGCAACCTTGAAAAATAACATTATTTGTCATTTCTTAATCTTTGATTATATAACTTAGGAAAGCAACATTTTAAGTAGATTTCTTTGCTCGTCATACAAATAATAGTGTTTTCTTTAACATGAGTTTGGCCTTCTAATTTTAAAACATTTATTGCCTCTAATTTTTTTATTTAAAAAAAAATTATACATATTAAATGGATAGATAATAGCCTTAAATACATAGATAATTATTGCAATATATAGAAAATAGCCTTAGTAAAATTACACATGAAAAATGTTAAATAATTGACAATCATATTGTGTGATGTATGTCATTCTTAAAAATCATAGGTATTGATCTTTGTGTGTGTATGTGGTTCATATTTATAACGCATTGTTTATTTTAGGTTATGTTGTATTATTATCTATGCTTAGTTGGAATGTCTTTACTTCGTTTATTTGTTGTTATTTGATAGTTACATAATGTGTTGTTATTTGATAGTTATGTAAAGAACAAGTGTTTGAGAAAATGGGAATAATAGTTGCATTTTTAGATTTAAATAAATGTATACTTGAATAAAATAATTTAGAAATAGATTAAAGATATTTCTTTTAATTTTGTCATCAGTCCTTACCAATTTTGAATTTCATTTCATTATCAAAATTTCATCTGGAGTTTCAATGTCATTGTAAAAAATAAAATTAATTTAATTATCAACCTTAGTTTCCTATTAATATTATAATTTACGTCAATTTAATAGATTGACCGTCAAAATCTTAGTTTTTATCATTGTAAAACTCACCTCTTAACCTAGTATAGCCTAATATTATCATGTGATTGTAACGTTTTGCAATAAAATAATAGCAAAACCTAGAAAGTAAGGCAAAGTACATCTAGTTATGTTGTGTGGTTTAATGTATCTTTGATAGAGAGGAGCTTAATGTATGTTTCTTAATTTAATTTCATTTTGATTAAATTATGTATGATTTGATTTAAGTTTGACCTTTGTATCTTATTTATTTATTTTAATGAATATCTGTAATGCCTCACAATTTATTAAATTAATAAAATGGTTAATTAAATAAATTAATTAATTCCATTAATTCAATTAAGTTGATTAATTAAATTAAAGTAATTCTGATTTAATTAGTAAAAAAATAATATTATTTAAATGAAGAGATATTTTTCTTTTTGGGGTTGTGTAAATGATTGATAACGGTGCTAAGTATATTTATTGATATAAATCACCTATAAAGAAAAATCATTCATAATTACATATATAATATATAATATGGGCATAAATGCATAATTACATATAAAGTAACAGCATTTTGGAAGGATTGATCTGGTCAACTTGTGTCGAAAAAGTTCAAATGTATTGGAAAAGTCAATGAAAAATCAATGAATTGACGATGCTTTCCTCCTATCGAAATGGCATAATTACATATATATAATAGCATCTCGAAATTGGTCGAAATGAAGTCAATTCGATCAATTATTTTCTCAATTCTTCAACATCGTAATTACGTATATAATAGAATGTAATGAAATATATCAAGAATGACCAACACATACTTCTTTCAAAAAGTAAAAGGGAAGGTAACGTCTAATTTTCAATCGAATATTGTCCAATTTTTCCCATGGAAACGTAAAGGAATAGCCAGAATATCATGCATGGGCTTGGCACTCCGATCTTAAATGTCACCTCGGGTGGGCATCATTGTAAGACGGGAAAACACCCTATCCCATACCAACCTCGATATGTGAAAGCGTCTTATGCCATATGTACTGAGATTGTTCGAGAGACATGGTCAAAGCCCGCTTTGATCTCTGAAACTCAAAGAAAATAGAGTCTCTCTATAGATATTCGAGTGACTTGGCTGCATGAACTTAGATTAACGCGAACAATCCTCATTTCACCACGTTAAGACTATGAGTGGTATTGACGACTTGCCGAAATAACAAGAATGGTAAAGTTGTAAGCATGTAGACTGATTATTGTTTCATGGAGATGAGGCACCTCGCATATTTGAAACGTGATTGGTTTCTCAAGTCTGTAAGGATCCTTTGGAAACCACTTTCCACCTTAATGAGTGAAAAACAAGTAATGACAAAATCGAGCGTAGAATTTGCTCGAACAAAGTCAAAGCCCCAAAGGATTTTACTTCATCGTCATGAAAGATAGCTAAACAACACGTCGTCAAACTTATGATGTAAGGGCTGAGTGAAGTAGGTTCTATTACTTCTTCATTCGATTTTGAAACCTATGATCTACTCCTTGGGTATTTAGTCCAATACGGGGCTCCTTTTTTGAGAAAGTTGCTTCTTGTTCCTTCTCCTCTGTAACAACCATTTCTCCAATCACTCAAGCTACATCCAACCAACTTATATGTGTGTGTGTGTGTTATAATTTTATAATAAAAAATTTATTGAAGGATTTCTACACTTTAAGTTATAATATTAATATTTACATATTAATGTAAAATAAAGTTAGGGGTATTATAATATTACTTTAGATTAGCATATCATAATATTTATGTTATTAATGTTAATATGAGTAATTAATATCATTTTTTTGTGATCATTTGTGATTATTGTGATGATTAACATTATTGTAATTATAAGGTTCAATAATTTAAAATGTAGGTTAATAGGTTTATGTTAATGGGTTATTGGGTTTATTTTAATTAATCAATTTTATGTTTAAAATCACATTAAACAATTTTAAAATTTGCAAAGACATAGAGGGTTATAAAAGGACTGGGGGAGGACTTCATGCAGGTCAAAGAAGTAAGTTAGAGTAATTGGCAAGTGCACCACAGTGCTAGTATAGCTAGAAAGGAAAGAGAGATAGTAGGATACATGTACGTAGTTACCAAGATTAAAGGCTTTTGACCATGACCTTTAACCACTTTACCTTATGGATGTAATGCCTATTTACAGGAAAGTATAAAGAAACATACACCTAACCTTACGTTTGCAAGTATAAGTTTGAGTAAAACCTAGAATGCACTAATATGTCTCTAATAAACATTCGGTTTCGATGTAGATTCAGTTATTCAGTATGGTTAGGACTCGGGGAAATCGGGGCCAAGGGGCATCGTCGCAAGGACCACCGATGTCAGCACCGTCATCACCATCACCCGAGCTAGCTCTCATATTGCACTCTGTGAAGGCTATGAATGAGACCTTAAAGGGACGACAATCAGTTGATGTGGAAATGGAGCCCCCTCTATCTAGAGTGGGTAACCCATAAGGGTCGAGGGACTAAGAGAGAGGACCTCCACTGGGGAACATCACTAGAGAACTACAAAAAATCAAACTCCCAGAGTTTTTTGGGGTCATGCAAGTGAACATGTCGAGGCATGGTTGGAGGGAATGAAAAAATGTTCCTCTTTGAGGAAATTATGCTTCAACATCAAAGGAAAAGATAACAATATTTCAATTAAGGGAAAATTCCTTGAACTGGTGGGGTAACCTAGAGAGGCAGTTGCACCTCACACCAGACACAGTCTCTTGGGATAGTTTTTAGGAAATATTTTGGAGAAAATATTTTCCTGCTTACTATGAGGAACAAGAAGTAGGAGCATTTCATGCTCTAATTCAGGGAAATCGAACTGTGGAAGAGTATGAAATTAGGTTCATGGAGCTAGTCAAATACGTCTCATACATGGATACCAATCAACAAAAATAAGTTTTTTTTGTATATTGGTTAAACCTTAAGATAAGAGCCATGATGAAAATGTAGAAACCCTCATTAATTGTCGAATCGATTGAAAATGATCGTTACGCAGAAGAGCATATGGGTTTTAATGAAGTTATGAGATCGGTTATTATAGGATATCTTGGATTCGTGGGAAAGGCCCCCAGGACCATCTCTGGGGGAGGAAGCTTTAGGCCAGCTCCTTATGGCAATAGAGCTACACCCAAAGTGGTTGCAACAAGTGTTTCAATGACAGCGAGTGAAGCATCCCACGCATCACTAATGACTCGGGCGAGTCCACAACTTTCACAGGGAGTAGTTAGTAGGGGCAGGGGTTCCAGGGAAAGGAACTCATTTCAGATGCCTCCACAAAGCAATGTGCAAGATCCACCTCGCATTAATTGTTGGGGGTGCAGAGGACCTCATTACCAGGATGAATGCCTAGAGTCACAATCAGGCATTGTGCATAGAGAAGGAAAGGCCCTGATGGGAAGAGAAAGTAGTAGCCACTAGATTTATGCAACGGTTAATAACCGCCAGGAAGAACATCAATCCACTTTGGTGGAGTTTTCAAGTATGCTAAATCATATCAAGGTTAAAATTTTATTTGATGTTGGTGCTACATATAGTTTTGTTTCACCATGTGCATTAGAAAAGTGTGGGTTGGCAGCCTACGAGCACGATGACTTTAAACAAGTTGAGATGGCTTTGGGGGTGTTATCCCCAATTCCTAGGGATAACTAAGGAGATGATGTATCGAGGCCCTCATGTTGCAGACATGGAGTACCGAGCAACAACTTGACCAGCAGTGTCCACTTGCGTAAATAGAAGTTCGCTTCACCACCACAAATATTAGGTTCATCGTGAGGGTATCCACCACATCAACTTGCTTCTTGAAGACATTGGGTCTTGCTCCATAAGGTACAAGTCAGGTATTATGGTGAGTATCCTTTCAATATTTGAGTCATTTGAGTTTGTTGCATTTAAAACTGCTTTTGATTATGTAACGTTTGCTTGGAGATTATGCTATTTTCCCTATTTCACCTTGGTGGTTGACATTGTGCCCTAGTAAGTGTTGGATTAATGAGAGGGAGTGTTGTGCTACTTATATGTTCAATATAATGCACTCATTAATTATCAATCCAGGATTCGTAATCAACAGAGTTACAAGACACCAGTAAGAAAGGTAATTCTAATGTCATGAGTATAGAACTATTCTAGATTAAGCATGCTGGAAATAAAATAAACTAGCAAATCAAAACACACTTTGGTTGTCTTTCACAGAGAGGCTATCTACTCCATTATGGCACATGCAAGTATGAGATGGATTTATTTTGACAGATCAACTCTGTTATCTAACCTAGAAAACTAACTATGCAATCACACTTTTGAAAGGGAAATCACACATCAATCATCAAGACATAGCATGGGTAGTTCAATAGTCAATATACTGAGTATGTTGTGGTTCACAGTGTGTTGTTGTAAACTTCATTAGTTCTCCTTCAAATATGTCTGACCATTGCTGCCAACATTTATGTCCATGAAACAAAATCAACTTCATAAAAATAGAAACATAACATACGCAAAACAGAGTAAGTAAAGATCTCCAAACAATCGTATGATCGAAATCCTAGTCTAAACTATACTTATATCATCTAAAAGAATTAATATTCAGCTAATCTAACATCTATACTATTGAAATCAACTACTAATATTAATCTATAAGGATGCTGACCTTTGTTGGGCGGTGGGCCCTTGCCACTTCAACAAGTCAGCGAATGGAGTCTACAGTAAGCTTTCTTTCAATCCACACATTCCTCTTACTTAAATTTCAAAACATAGAATTAAACTATGCTAACAACTCAACTCACATTCATTCATAAAATGGTCAAGACCTAGAAATAATTGACATCCTTCTATTAAAACTTCAACTCATAATGTGTTCTACAATATGCAACATTGCTTCACATACTGTGTTATGCTAACTCTCTACTACCTCCACCATCCTTTCCATGACTATTTAAACAGTCTTAGTCGTGAAACACAAGGAGGTGAAATCTTTAGCAAATTAGTCAAATTTATATATTTGGTTTCATATTTTAAGCTTCATCCTCATGACACGAAGTGTATGAGGATGAATCAATAGGAAAACAAGCTTATCATAACCTTGCTAGAGCTTTAATGATTCAGCAAACATCCAACAATTATCTTTAGTACGATCTGGAGCTAAACTTGGTATATTTTGCTTCCTATATCGGTACCAAATCGTGACAGGTGAGATTCGGTAAATGGTACCAGATTTGAACAGTGCACAAGTGGTTGGTACCAGATCACGACAGTCTACGGTCGTTGGTACCGGATCGCAACAGGTGAGATTCGGTGTTGGATCTGAATGGAAGGTGCACTTGGTACCGGATTCGGATAGTGGCAATCTGGCGCATAAGTACCGGACGGTTGAGCTGGTATAGAAAGGCTGGACTCATCTAGAGGTCAAAGGTTATACATGGAAAATTGAAACATTAGTACATGAAACATTTAGTCTTCTAGCTCAATAAACCACAAAAATGCATGAATTAATTATACTTTACCTTATGACCTCATCAATGGCTAATGGTAGTGTTCTTTGTCATTTATCCAAGCTTAGGTAAGCCAAAAAGGTATAGATGAGGAGTATAATAGGGTAGTGAGGATGTTAATTTAGAGGCTCAACATTCCCTAATGCCAAAACCATTGCATGTCCTCATGCAACTGAAACAAACCCAAATTTTTTTAAAATTTGAGACTCCATTCTTTACTTCTGTGGATCAATGATGTTGATGGTTGAGGCTTCTACTTTCAGCTCCCTTTTTATGACTCTAATGTATTGTAAGAGTTTCAATACCTTCTTGAGCTTATTATAAGTCTCGTCGTGGTCATCTTGAAGTTGTTGGCTAGTTGCTTTCAATTGCTCATTTTCCTTTTTTATACACATGTCCAATAGTTGGTATTCCTTCACTTCTTGTTTGAGTTCCTGGTTTTTTTTTTGCAGTTCCCCAATCTTTTTCTTCATCTGTTCTTTTGTTAAGGTCCTTGTTGACTCCATTGTTTCTGGTTGGATGTATTATCTTTCCTCCACTTCCTCCCTCATCCCACATAAAGTAATAGTGACTTGTTCCTCGGTCAAACTAGGGATGTCATCCTGGACTGATAGGTCTTCAAAAGGGGAGGTAAGATCTATTGGATCTTCATGTGTATGAGGACTGACAACTACTTTTCCTTTCTTTGTCATGCTCCTTGTGGTTCTTTTACAAGGGGATACTGGATCAGGGGTGCTCACATGCTTCCTTTTCTTCTTTTCTATTTGTGGAATGGTTACATGGGATTGTTATATAGACTGTTCACTTTTATTTTCTGAGTTATTCTTCCATTTCCTTACAATTTTCGTCTTATGACCCTTCTCCTCAAGTGCTACTGTTGAAGTCTCCTCTACTAATTTGGTTTTACCTTTTGATTCTTGACTTTTAAAAGTCTTATTGATTGTGGAAGAGGGCCCTGCTTGTTTACTAGCTTTTTCATTTTGGGTCACTGTTCTCGATGATGATGGATTTGCCTTATCTTTCTTGCCCTTTTTCTTTTGAGGTTCCTTATTTTTCTCTGGAGCAAGCTAGGCTTCCTCCACAGGTTTGTTTTCTATGGGAAGGTGTTGAGTGATGAGGATTTTCTAGCTAATCCTTTACTTCATGATTTCATGTAAAACTAACATCTTAATAAGACCTTGATGGTAAATGCTAGTCTTCTCAGTTTTGGATAGGGATTTGACACCTCTTACCATCTTGTTCAGACTCATCCATAAAAAATATGGGAAATCAATTTCAGGGCCTCCTTCAAAGTGTAATAGAAGCCTAAGATGATATATGAAGGTTACAGCATACCTGCCCTCACAAGTGAGGAATCGTTGAAGACTAGCAAGCATTGGATGATACTCTTCCTTGATATAGTTCCTAGGGATCCCCTTTTTCCAATCAGGGTGTGGATGGTCTTGTTTCAAAAATCGTTGGCACATTTCCTTGTTGATTCCTACTCCTTTGAAATACTTGGCTCATCTACTAGGTAATCCTGTAACCTCCCTTAAAGTTGCTTCATTGATTTTTAGCTGCAGATTGCCTATATGTGCAATCTCTCCATCATAACCCTGAATAAATGCGTGAGATACCTTCTCATGCCAGACTATGAATTTCTCCAAAAATGGCATCCATCCCGATCTAGCATACTTCTCTCTACATAGTTGGAACTCCTCGGTCTCTCTATAAATCTGGAAGACCGGTTCATGTCTACTTACAACCATCTTTATAAATTGTGAGAAAAAAATCGGGCTGTATCACAAGGATTTAGTCAGCTGGTGAGGGTAAGGGTTTGATATCGGAGATCATAGGGAGAGGTAAGCTCGGAACTGGAGAAAGGTTGGTAACGACAAAAGATATGGTGATGGCATTACTAATTTAAATGGTGATTTTAAGTAAAGATGTCGCAAAGAGAAATTAAGACAATATGAGGCTCATCTGGATGGCTTCACCACCCAGATAAGTCATTTCATTTCCGCTTGTTTAGCGTAATGATGGGGATGGAACGTTGGGTGTCAAAGCAGGCTAGGTGATTGTACCTCTGAGCGGTGAATTTGATGTTGAATCATGGCTCATGACACAAGATAAGTTCGTGATTTGCTTAAGGATGAAGCACGTTCGTGGCCCATCATTACTAGACATGCTTCATATTCATACGTTTGATGTGATTTTTCCCTCAATCATTTTCGAGAGCTTATGTGATGAAAGGATTGATTAAGGTTAGGCATATGGGTATGAGGGATAGGTGCATGGTTTTAACACTAAGGTCATAAGATCTAGTATACATTTTCATACCTATTGTAGTTTTATAAGCAAAGGAAAATAAATAATACCATGTTACCTTTGCTT
>ML787431.1:951924-980277 GCA_009831015.1 Picea engelmannii
CAATTCCTTGGTTTTTGTAGGTTGATGGAGAAGAAGGTTGTGGATTGGGAATTACTGTAAGTGACTGTTAGCCTGGGAATTGGGCTATGAGAAGAGAAATGAGAGCCAACCATAAGAAGAGTGTGCTCCTTGTGAATTCATAGTCTCAGTTCGGGGGTGCTCTCTATTGCATAAAGCACTAGTGCAGCAGGTAGGCTATGGTTAGGTGAAAATCCCTCTTTTGCAGCAAGTTGGTGAACAATTCCCTACAGATAAGTGTTCTTAATTGTATCTGTGAATTATGTTGAATTTAATACTGAATTGTTATGGTTATGTCATGGTTAAATTAATTTCCAGCTTGTTCATCTGCCTGTGTTAGCTTGCATTTATGAATTATACTTTCATGAATAATGGAATGGCTACATTTAGGTTGCATAAATCTATAGTGTCATGCCTGCTGATAGCAATTAGTTAATAACAAAACTGTTAGTTTGGTTCCTTTGTGAATTGGTTAGAATTTGGGTGGTGACCAAAAGTACCTCATATCCTCAAAGTGTACAGAGGGCATCAGGTATGTTATAATTGTGAACTGAGCAATAGATGTACATTGAATCTTGGGGTTGCAGCCTTGGATGCTCACTACATGATGTGCACGAACAACTTAATTAGAGATGGACAGTACCTTAAAATTTTTAAGAAAACAGAAGTCCCAAATCAGCAACAATGGATTTGGATAAACAAACAACTTTAACCTAATGAAGTCAATACAGAAATTGCAGAATTGAAGACTCGCCTTCCAGCCAATATACCAACAGCAAAGACCAAGAAATAAAAATGGAAGCGGAGTGAAGATGGAGGACATTAGATACATTTTGAAAGATGTTGTTATGGATTGAGTGTTGAGTTTTTTGTCATGCTCTTTGATCTTGTGATGAAGGTGGATACCACATAAAGCTTTGGGTTTTTCTTCAAAACTCAGCCTGTAAATTCGATGCACATGTTTACAGGGTAGAATGACTTCACAGCATATTTAACCAAAAAGAGAGTTGACCATAATTTCATGAAGGTAATCTTTTCTGTCTTTGTCTTGACAATGAATTAAACATTTTATTTTATGGAAAGATCTACGCGATACTCAACTTCAAAAGAACTAAAAGAACTATTTTGATCTGTATATAACTTGATATACAAAAAGCTTTTCAGAATCTCCTTAAATAATAACTATTTTGATCTGTATATAACTTGATATACAAAAAGCTTTTCAGAAGCTTTTCATGATGTTTGGATTTTCAGGTAGTTTGCCTTGCTGCATTTCAAGCATTAGATTCAATTAAGGACTTGACTTAATTAAAATTTGTCTTTTATACTTGCCTTCAGTTCTTTTAACTCCTGTAGATCATGTTATGAAGTCTTTCTGTAGAGAAACAGTTTTAATTTGGTAATTCATAGCACACCTTATTATGATGTTCTGCATTACATTTTCTAGTGAGACGGGTTCAATTGTCATTGGATATATTTATATGTTTGGATAGGGTTTTACTTATTGTAGTAACGCAGGTTCTGTTCGAAACAAGATTTTTTGCTCACTAGGGTTGACTTTACGTTTGAACCCATCATTATATTATTGCGTGAGCTACCTACAACAGATAGATTTTATGTGAAGAGGAAGACGCCATTGAGGCGGAGCTTATGCATTGACATTGTTCATCGTTAGCCATGGGTAGCCCTCTTTGCAAACAAAATGAACTGACGTCACCTTTGCAACTAAATCCTACCTGAATCTTCCCTGCATCTTCTACGAACCCTACCAAAACCAAAAATTGTTAAAATTATTATTAACTTTCCAAGGTTATGAATCGTCGACTGACTACAAGAATCACCGACCGACTCCAATGGACCGACTCCAATGGATCCTGAAAAGATCATATTACTTTTACAACTAAATCTCTTCCGATGCATCTTCCAGCAACCTTCCTTCACAAACGTTAAATCCGGGGAAAAAATTATTAGTTGCGAACTTGCTCAGAGGTATCCGAGAAGATTTTAAATAAGGACAGACAGCAGAGGCAATGAATTGCCCAGCAACTGGAAGGAAGGATCTGAGAATATCTGATGCTGAGAAGGATATAAGAGGGAAATATGAGATAGTTTGGTTAAAGTATTTCTGAAAACGGTTACAGCTCTTTAATGTGGGTAATACCGTGCTTTTACGCCAACGTTTGATCCGAAAATAGAAAAGATTGGAATCCATGCTCTTTATGAACATTGGTGCTGGCTTGTAGTTGTGTTATTGTGACCAGTGTCATCTCTTCTGCGCCTGAAAATGCTCGTCATGAGCTCCAGCAGTTCCAGAAACGGGAAGAGACTTTCCCCGAGGCGATCTCCTTCGTGTGAGAATTACGAGCGATTCAACAACAGCAATGACGGAGACAAAATACAGAACGATGTTTTCAGTGACCAGCCCAAGAAAATCCCACGAGAGTGTAGAAATTACGAGCGATTCAACAACAGCAATGACAGAGACAAAACGCAGAACGATGTTTTCAATAACCAGCACAAGAAAACCCCACGGGAGATTTTCCGTGAGCGATTCAAGAACAGCGATAATGAAGATGAAATGAAAGGAGGATAAAGGGGGTTTTAGTGCCAAAATGGGTCTTTTCCCGTTTTCTCAAATCATCTTCTGTTTCTTGGTCCTGTTTCATTTTTTCGTAGGGTAAATGCTTTATGGGAAGCTTTGGGGTTGGGTAAAGCTTTTGTAAAGTCGCAAATGACGTTTTCATCCCATTCGATTCCAGTCATGTTGATGCCTTCTCTTGTACTCCATTATTTTATTATTAATAAATAAAATAATGTTATTCATTTGAATATTTTTTAAATATATAAATAATTATTTTGTTTTATCGTGTTATAGTTTTAATTTTTAATGAAAAATTTAAATGTAAAAATAGATTTTAATGAATTATGTTTTATTTTAACAAAATAAAATTTGTCAACTCAATGGCTTGACGAATCAAAATAAAATGTCCACTAAACTCATATTTAATGTCATCTTTTAATTGAATAATAAATTCTCTAAACTTTATCCCTTCAGAGTTAGAATGGTCTAAGGATTGAGATATAAAGGAAAAGAACCAGGGGATGAGAATCGAAGAATTAGAGTGCCTTTATGAAGTGCGTGGAAGGGAAAGAGAAAGACAAGGACAACATGAGAGGGACCGGTGTGTGGGAATCAAAAGACCTAGAGGAAGAAAGTTATGATGAGGATCGGGGAAAAGACAAAACATAGAAGTGGTGTGTAGGAAAAGAAATGAAAAAGAAGGCTAACAGGACAAAGAGAATGACTTATCTGATCAGCTAAGAGATTGCAGAGGTGAGGAAGTGAAAAAGTGAAGATAGGAGGCAAGAGGAGGATTCAAAAGCATTGATACAGTCTAATCAACGTGAATCTGCAATCTTGCCTATAGATCAATAAAAGATTGATCATGAAAAGAGTCCAATGGAACATGGTTAAGAAATTGATTCTATAGAAGGATTTCAGTATGCTGAAGTAGCATTAGGGAATGAGAATACCTGTTTATCGGGAAGTGAATTTGCAATGGAGCAGATCCCAATACAGATTCAATGTAAAGCACCAATGCACCTAATCAAAAGTTAGGAAGTCATTTTTTTAACGATGTTTTTGTATTAATAAATAGAAATAGTCAAACATGCCGAGATGCGAATTCTCAAAGAAGCTATTATTCAAACTAAGATAAATTAATGTTGGGAATCTCTTATTTTTCTGACAAACAATAAAGGGAAGCTTTTAGCAAAAAGTGCAGGATTTGGCCCTATAATATATAGTTCTTATAGTCCTTGGATAGGGTTTAAAAGTGAAAAGTTTGGACTTCATATGTCTAATCCATTCCCCAATAGGCTTTTCTCCACCCTCAACACGTCTTCATTGTTTAGGTCTTCTTCAAATGGGGATTTTGCTCCGACCTTGCTTGTAAACTGTCCTATATCCGTGATAGATATGCCCAATGCAATATGGAGGATTCCCGATTTTCTAACTTTAATATGCAAGAAGACTATATTTATGACAGAACAACAAGAAGGATTATTTGGATCTTATCTTCATTACTGTCACATCCCCACAATGTGCCTAGCCAAATCTTGTGATTGTGCGCCTCTTGAGGGCGTGCGGCACCGTGGCATTTCTCGCTTGGCTACTTGGCAACACCAAGGTTACTTCGTCCAGACTATGCCTCTTCACCTACAACATACCCATACTCTGTTCTAGGCTACCAACGAGTCACACTCCTACTCCACTGCAACTCTTGTATACTTAGACATATGTTAATAGCTTTAACACTTGGTCATATTTAAGCATACATCCATGAACATGAGAAGCCAAGCGAACAACAATGGAACAAATGAAAGATAAACACATATATAGTGTGAGTGGCACAAACTGTGCCTAACACCTTGCTGAGTTTTGTTATTGCGAAATAGTTACAATAAGAGCACTACTGAATCAATTTACAACATGGCAGAGTCAAACGACTCGCCTCACCTCACCAAGGCACTCATACACAGATTTGTCACCAAGACTCTCTGTCGCAACCATCTTCGCAACCTCTTGTAGTGCACCTTTGATGTGCCCTCAACTGCAGACTTGCTATCTCTTCATTTCTGTAGACTTCATAGATTTCATTTCTGCCTCATACATGCCTCCAACAAACCTGCATTTCCAGACTTCCCCAAAATCGTCCCAAGAGAAGGTCGCCCAACTTTGTCCACTGAATCCACCTCAAGGAAACACAAGTCCTCCCATGTGGAGCGACTTGGCTCCTTGAGGGAGCTCACCCCTCTTCATCTAAGCCTGCCTTCGAACCGATGTAATGTTCCTGACTTGGCTAATCTAGGAAACATTGCTAATGTGTGTGTAGGATTAATCGTTTACAACATATAAATGATCATACAAATAACAAATGCGACAAAGGACTGTAAAGTTTATATTATGATATCTCTGTGGATTACAAAATGGTCGAATGCGGTTGAATAAATTGACAATACTCGACTAGATCAACAGACAAAGGATCTTAGCCGGAATACAAATAAGCAACTAAAAGATAATACTCGGAATATGGGAGCACTGCGGAATCAATGGATGCGCTGGGACTATGGTAGCTTTGACGGTAACTGCTGGAAGTCTGGAAAGTTCGCCATGGGAGCTATACTTCTTGGAATGGCCTGGAAATTGTACCAAATGATGCGCCCTGCTTTAGTCCTCAGTACTGGTAACTATCGGACCCTTCTGCTGGTGAGTTTGGACCCCGGATGGATCCCCCTGGGGAATGAGCCCCTCTTTCTCTGGCAAAATGCATCCTAGTGATTCCACCATCGGAATTGGATGAAATGTGTCTCAAAATGACCGCCTTGGTCTACTGGGAAATGGGTCGGAAGGGTTTCCCTGAATATGGCCTGATGCTCGCTCTGGAACCCCAAATGTATCCGCTAAAAGTGTCGCATGTCCAAGTCTGGAAAATGTGCCCCAGTTGATTCCTCTGTCGGAATCTGATGAGGAACAGGGCAAAAGATGCGCCTTGCCTTCCTCTCAAATGGGTTGGAGGGAAGTCTCGGAATTCTCCCTGAATGGAATAAGTCGACTAAAAACCCTCTCAGAAGCTGTGCCCTCACTATGGATGAATGCGCCCTTGTTGCTGAACACTGTGTAACTGTTGCTGAAGAATGATGGAAGACCTGAATGATCTCCCCGGTGACTAGGGTGTGTCTCTCAACACCGAAATCAACCAATTAGTGTCTTCCTACTGGAATCCACTGAACTATCTCCCCTGAGATGTGCCTCTTCTCCTCGATAACAAGTCATAATCTGCATATTGATGAATTAGGTCGCTAACCCTTCCTTTATAGCTTTCCAAAACCCTAAATCATGCTGAAACCCTAATTCACTGTTGACTTCCAAAACCCTAAATCACCGTTGAAACCCTAATTCATTGTTGACTTCTATTTTTAGCTCATAATGACTTAAAAGCGCTTTTAACCCTTTTTAGCTCAATGTCACTTTCTGAATATAACACCTGTGACTGGAGTGACCTCTAGTAACCCTATTTACCCCTCTTTGGCCCTGGCTATAGTCTAACAGGGCGGTTTAGACCATTAAGCCTCCTCTCTGGAGTTCCTATTTGGAAAGGGACATTATAATCGCAGAGCTCTTCGTGCTTTGATTGTCTTCCAAATTTGACTTCCTTGGTTGTGCATCCTTGTTCTCTTATAGGGAGTCCAAAGGTCACCATCGCGAGTCGTCGTGTCCTTTGGGGGTGTTGCGCCCCTTCGCGAATCGATGTGTCCAAAGGAATTGTCACGCCCCTTCGTGGACCTAGTCGCCCAAACAAATTGTCGCACCCCTTCGCGGACCCGGTCACCTAAATGAACCCATGCGCTTGTCAACCGTCGCATCCCTTGGGACTAGCGCGCCCAACCTTGGTGCGACCCTCATGCCGACGCGCCCCAATCTCTTGGTTGCTTCATACTTGGGAGAGCCCCATGGCGTGTTCGCATGCCCAAGGCGTCCACTAGCACAACTTGGGTGTCGGAGCAACCCCAAGTTCTTTCTCCTTGAGGACTTGGGTGAGTGTCTCCATGCCCATCTAGCCAAAGATCTTACATCCTCCCCCACCTAAAGTTGTTTCCGTCCTCGATAACATCCAAAAAATCTCCGATCTCCAAGTCTCTGCTCAAACTCGTGCCTCCATTGCAACTAAGTTTGCTGGAAACCCCAAGTTTCGTTCTAACTGGAAACCCCAAATTCTGCCAAAGTGGAAACCCCAAGTTNCCGTCCTCGATAACATCCAAAAAATCTCCGATCTCCAAGTCTCTGCTCAAACTCGTGCCTCCATTGCAACTAAGTTTGCTGGAAACCCCAAGTTTCGTTCTAACTGGAAACCCCAAATTCTGCCAAAGTGGAAACCCCAAGTTTCCCTGCAAAGTGGAAACCCCAAGTTTCCATTGCCCTATTGCATAATCTATTACACTTTGTTCAAGGAAAGAGAAAATCGCTAGGGCCTAACCCTTGTTACTTTCTAGCAATTTTCTCTTGGAAAAGGATTTTTGAGGCCTTGGGATACCAACACCTCTCTTATCCTCTCCACCCTTCAACATACCATTATCATTGCTACATTTCCTTTAAATAATTTGCTGTTGTCATTAGTGACTCCATTAACCCTGGAAAGGCACTAGACTGACTACCTCTTACAAGTGGTGATTGAGAAAACAAACACTTAAACTCTTATCTTTGAACCCTTTACTAACTTTTTCTAACCCTAGATTAGACTAACTCCTAAACTAACTTGTTGCTGTAGCAAAACATTGCTACAGCCATATAAATTTGCATTAATTTGGCACATTTACCTACATAACTCATACTAGAACCAATCAAAATCTAATTGTGATAATTGCTAGTGAAACTGCTAGGTAAGTGCTAGTTTGTGTATGGTTTTCTTGCACTTTTGATCATCTAAAATTGCTGCTGTTACAAAAGATAGCTACAACCATCTAACTGCAGCAAAATCTCTGCAAAAGTGACATTAAAAGCTAGCCTATCATTTCCAATTTTGCTTGTGACAATTCACTATCAATTTGCCTAGTTAAAGTCACTTTTTACTGTCTCTTTCAAGCAATTTCAAGGATTGAATCTTGTGGCTGTTATAAGATATTATAAATTGATGCATTGCTGCAAATTCATAATCAACTAGCTTATTTTACGAAGGTTTATTGTCTTATGAAGTACTAACAATCATCTGGTACTTGGAAAGTTCCCCGTTTTCCTTGTTGCCTTGTTCTGGCAGGTACACAATACTTTTCATTTGCTTCATCCTTAAGACATAAAAAAAACCTCTGATTAGAGTGATCTGTGAGAGGGGAAGGGTTTCCTCGTGACTATTTGCCTTAGCCTTCTCAAACCCCCTAGGTCACTGGGATGTCTCCCCTGGGGTAGCTTAAACATACTCTTAAATAGAAAGGGATCTCTTATTAAGGTGACAATAATAGGTTATTCCCAGTTACGCCAATTCTGTACCCACTTGCCTTGGGATTTTGGGGCAAGTACAAATTGTGCGATAACAACCCACATAATATTAGGGTAAACCAAAAGACTAGGGGTCAACAACCTTAATCTTGCCCCTTTACAAAAATAATATTAAACAATTCATCTTAAAATCACTTTTACACGAAAGGAAACCCTAACTTAAGTTGACGTCACCCCTTTAGGGGACGTTTTGACACTAGGAACAAGTCGTTGGTGTTGGCGAAACATCGCTAGGCCTCCAAAGGCCACATGTCAATCATCTAGGCCATATCCTCATGGTCAATGCCTCATTCTCCTCAAAACGTCCATGTGTCGATGAGTGGTAACCTCACCACCAAACCCTAGCCCCTTTAGGTTACGTCATGCCTCTAAAGATGATGTTTTGCCTCTCCTAGGAAAAACGTTTGGCATGTAGGGGCTAGGTTATGTCCCTCAAGTCATCTTCTAGGCCTTCGAATGTAACGTACCTAGTCACCCACAGGCGAGGCCGCTACACT
Organism: Picea engelmannii; assembly: GCA_009831015.1. Lineage (NCBI taxonomy): Eukaryota > Viridiplantae > Streptophyta > Pinopsida > Pinales > Pinaceae > Picea > Picea engelmannii. The sequence continues at coordinate 960,493 of ML787431.1, forward strand.
TAATCCGATTGCAACACACCCAGCCACCCGCAAGCGAGGCATGATGCAGTCCAGGGACTCACTTCACAATGACTTATCTCAAATCGAATCACTTCTAAGTTAATTAAGAGACATGAAAACCACATGCTGAAATAAAGATTCATGCCACAACATAAAGAAATAGACAACGTGCCATGCACAACAAATAACCAGCAAACAGGTACATTATAAATACATATCTCAGAGATAATTAAATACAAAACAGAATATACATTATACAAAAAACATAGAGAGCACTTATCTTTGCAAGTAAACATTCACCAATTGGCTGCAGACCAAGGACGTTCCTCCCAACCATAGACACTGCTATTCTTTTACTCTCAACAACAGGTCACCCCCAAGCCAGGGCTATGAATCCATAAGGACGGGTCCTAGGCCAAATCTACAACACACAACAGTTGGCTAACTAGCTCTCAGGTTTCCAAACCACACAACAAATCTGAATTTCTAGTTCTCTTTCCCCCTCAACTTGAACAACCCAAAGAAATGAACACCTTTCTCTGCCATGCAGTCCCTCAGGCTGTCCCATTTCTCTCCAGGGCTCCAGTGCTACTGGTCAGGAAATCTCCCTACTGGAAACTCCAAGGATTCTCAGTTGTGGACAATTCTATCCAAACTGCCATCAATCTCATGCACACAGGCATCCATTCCCTCCTGGAATGATCAGTAATCTATTACAACCATCTAGAAATGGTTGCCCCAAACCAGTCAGCACTCAATCTCTCACATGTTTTTCAGCGCTCACAACAATCCAAAGTACACCAACTCTCTTCTATCCAGTTTGCACAACCCAAGAGAATGGACCCCCTTCTCTGCCACGCAAACCCTCAGGCTGCCCATCTCCTTTCAGGGCTCCAGTGCGTCTGGTTAAGAATCTCCCTGCTGGGACTCTCAGGACTCGCAGCTGTGAGGGAAACTTAACACAGGTCAGAGCATCTCAGACATGCAGGCACTAACTCGTGGTTGGAATACACCAGTAGTCATTACAACCAACAACCATGGCTTCTTTCCAACAATTCGGTTTCCATACTCCCCCCAAGAGATCACGAATGAGAAGGGACGAGTGGTGAAATAATGAGTGGTGACAAAATGTTACCCTTGTTAGGGCCCCCCAGTAATACCCCTGTTCCTTGGGTGTGACAACATAGGACCAGGCCATAAATGATGGCCACCAAGGTGAAACAAGGCAACAATCATAACTTCTCGAGCTTATGATTCATTATCAAACTTCCACCAATGATCCTCATTCACATGCCTAATATATTAAATATGACACTTCATATGAAATAAGGGCTAATGTACCTCATGATGATGTTGGTGCACCATCTCCCAAGAACTATGTTGATTAGATGTGATGAGCTATGTTGACGAAGAAGGGGCATCTAAGGGAGCCGTTGGGATGCCCTGAGTGGACATGTTGATCATCATCATCATCGAGATCCATGTCTTCATTGTGGGCCATGAGACATGATCTCCTCTAGTTACCCTTAGGCATGAGGAATCTAGATGCCTCTTAATAATATTTTAATAGGATGAGTTGAAAAGGGGAATCTATAAAAGGATATCTCATTTCATTTGCAAAGGGGGAAGAATCAAGTGGAGGAAAGATCAACCTAAAACTTTATAAACTTTGGTATATTCTCTCAAGCACAAACAATTTTAACAAAAGGCATCTAGGAAGGAGAAAGTCCCTTTAGGGAAATGGACACCAACTCTCGATCCTCCATTGTTGTTCTAATGGTGGCCAATTGATCCTTCCATTCACTGATCCTAGTCAAGTAGCTCACCATAGTATTTGTCTTGCTCATGTGAACAACTTAAAGCTAGTTTTGCAGAAGCAATTATTGAGAAGCACAAGAGTTTTGAAACAACTTAACCAAAGCATCAAACATGTTCTTACCTGTCATCTTATCTGAAACATGTGAGATGAAGTGATCCTTTACAAAATCAAGAATGATTCTCTTCACTTTGGCTTTCTTCTTCTGATGAGTGTCCAAATGTGTTGGATCAGTAGGTTTTGGAATTTCCTTCTCAAATTGCTCCCAAAGATCGGCCTCCTCTATAAGAGTATGGAGCCTAAGCTTCCATGGAAAAAAATTGTAAGCTCCATTCAACTTGTAAGACTCTCTAAGATTGAGAGTCACCTTACACATCCTCTCCTAGGTAATCTCTAGCTAAAGTACAAGCTCCCTCTTACACTAGAGTGATCTCAGCCACAACAAGCTTTGATACCATGTAGAAATTTTGTGTTTTCTTCAGACATCAATGCAAAACAACAATTTCTCCTCTTTGACTAGAGGTTTCCTGGATCTTAACCATATGATTTTTCAGCCTTAGGGCTGTTATAAAATATTGTATAAAAGAGTAGTGAAAAGAGTTACAATATTTCACTTTCTAACAACCCAATCTTCTAGGCAATCCAAGGAGAAAATATATCAAATTATCTTGATAAGTTTCATCCTTCTAGGACAACTTATCACACATAAACCAAATCTGAAAATTCACTTTTACAACAGTTATAACAGTAGTAAAATAGGAGATATAGCAGCAACAAAACAACCTTAACTTCCTCAATAATGATGTCAAATTACTCAACAAATTGTCCTTTTACTTATGTCAAATCATCGAGACTATGTATAGTTGTAAATACCAATACATGAAGAGAATGTGGCTGAAAATCAAATCTGGAAACTGGACAAGTTTTGGACAGCTGAAAACTTCATCAATATGCTCAARATGAAGTTCAAGTACRTACCATAGCCCTCTCTCAAGGCTAGTACAGACCCACTAGCTCTCCAAAACCCTAGCTAGSAAAATAATAAAAACCCTAGCTCAACAAAGGAGCTCCAACATGTAAGAATCACTTCAACAAGTCCTCCAAAGCAAGGCATCCTCTTCTCTTCTTCTTCTCTACCAATTATACCTTAGAGTTTTRTCACAAAACCCTAATATCAAACCTCCAAGGGATAAACCCTAACCCTAGACTRCGRAGATGCTCCAAGATACTCCAAAAATACCAGGAAACCCTAGCGACGAGAGAGAGAGARAGAGAGAGAGAGAGAGAGAGAGAGAGAGAGAGAGAGAGAGAAAGAAGACTAGTGTGCACTTTTCTCTAGGTCACATCTCAACACGAGTGAATACAAGATGATTGAATGTGATATCAATGAGGAGGACTCTCTCATTCCTCTATTTATATGAGAAGTAAAGGAGGCCAACAATACAATGTGGCCCAAGCGCTTACAAGCAACTTAGAATGGACACTTGTGGGCCAACACAAGTGAAATGCTCCACTTTAAAGTACACATGTCATGCTCCAAGGTGATGTCTTACACAATAAGAGCTAAAAGATGATGTAGTTATAGAAGGTATGTCCACATCTCTCCATCACAAGCCTCTACTAAGTCCATTGATCCCCCTAAGCAATGTACTCCTCTGGGTCGGTTGCCCCTTGTAAGAACACAATTGCAGCCCAAGCGTCCCTGAGTCAACTCCAAGGCTCCAAACATAAATCTAAGTAACCCCATGCTATCTAGGGCCTGATGCCCTCCTAAAGGATGCAAAACACTCCTCCCAAGTAGGACGTTCTCTAAAAAAGTGTACTCTTAATGTGACCACAATGAAGGGCGTCCTCTAAACTGTCATGAGAACTCCAATGCCTAAGGGATGAATACCAAGTCAACACCTATATAAGGTAAAGCTTTCACTGAGCAAGCTATCTACATGGTGTAAATCCATCATGGACCATCTCCCATGTGCCAATCCAACTCAAATCATCCATGGGTTGAAGATACACCATGTACCACAAAGCTCATGGAACACCTTAAACATGGTGTAAACACTTTTAGATTAATCCCAAAAGATAATAGATTTGATCCATTCAAATGCATGTGGACCCATGTTTTCCTCTTCTTTGATAGTTACTTTGTCTTATGTCACTTTCATTGATGATTCCTCATGCAAGACCTAGATTTATTTTTTGAACACTAAGCATGAAGTGTTTAGTAAGTTCATAGAGTTCAAAGATTTGGTTGAAAATCAGATAGGGAAGAAGATCAAAGTGCTTTGTTTAGATAATGGAGGTGAGTATACCTCCACGAAGTCTAATTCTTTTTGCAAGGAAGTAGGGATCAAGAAGGAGTTGACAATGCCATACAACCCACAATAGAATGGGGTTGTTGAGAGCAAGAACATTTCTATTGTTGAGATTGCTAGGTTTTTTATTCATGACATGGATTTGCCATGTGCTTTTGGGTAGAGGTTTGTAATATAGCTGTGTATATTTTGAACAGGTATCCTCACAAGAACTTGAAGGACAAAACACTAAAGGAGGCATTCACTAGTGTGAAACCACATTTATCACGTTTTTGTGTATTTGGTTGTCTAGTTTATATTCTTGTTCCTAAAGAGAAGAGGGCTAAGTTGGAAGCCTTAAGTATCAAGAGTATTTTTGTTGGATACAATAGGACTTCTAAAGATTACAGGATCCACATTCCAGTGCAACCAAAGAATATGGTGGGTCAAGATGTGATGTTTAATGAGGATGTGTGGTCCTCTAGATCATAGGTATGTCCTTTAGTAATTTGAGGGAGTGAGGAGGTTGTTGTTCTAGAATTTGATTCAAAGGTAAGAGAAGAGTTAGATCTAGGTGTGGGAAAGGGGATGGTTTTGTCCTTACCTTCTACTTCAGTCCTCAGGGAGCCAAGATGGATTACTCAGACATTGCAGGATGCACTAGAGGATGTAGTAGTTCATAAATCTTCAATGAGGGAAAGTATACCTCCTAGGAGATATGCTATCCATATTGCATTAGATATTTTAGTTATGATCCTTCCAATCGTTTTGAGGAAGTGAGGTGCGATGCCTTGATGGAGAATAATGATGTTTGGGTGACACTTTCCTTTGAGGGGTCAGTTATTGGTTTCGAGACTACAACGAATTTAGATTTGTAGATGGAAGGTTGAGATGAGATGCTAAGGGAGAAGACTTGTATTGGTGAAAACACTTTCCTCGTAAAGAGGGAGTGTTAGCTTTTGGGGTTACCCTGAAAGTGTTTACACCATGCTTGGGGGTTCTGCATGTGATGTGGAGTACATAGTGTTATGCCTTACCTTGAGGGTATCTTAGTAGACATACATATTAGAGATAGCTTACTCATGGATTGCTAGACCTTGAAATGAGGCTTATATGGTGCACTTCCTCAGCAGGTTGGTATCATATGTGGTATGGTGACATTCTTCATGAAGTGCACATGGAGGGCTTGTTTGTTTGCTTAGAAGGTGAACTTATATGAAAGGAGTGTTGGAACTTGGGGCATCTAGGAGGAGGGTGCTTAACCCTAGGTAGCATGGTACCACTTGGTTGCTTACATGAAGATTCATGTTTGACTCAAGGAGACTTGGGTTGGGGAGCATTCATAGAGGTGTGGTGGAGCTCCCACGTTGCTCCTTTAGGGTTGTAGTGGGCCCATTGGACCTTTACCTGCCCTATGACTCTGTTCCTGAGCACAAGAACCTTCCTATCCAATATACACATTGGTTGTACCTGGAAATCTCCTTCCGATTCCACCTAATCAAAGTCCAATCAACCACATGGTTAGGGTTATGCACACACTTTTTCAATAATGATACTTGAAACACATTATGCACTTTTATGGACGCAGGTAATTCAAGCATGTATGCAACAAGTCCTATCCTATCCAGGATCTCAAACAGACCATAATGTCTAGCTTCTATTTGAATACAACTCCTCAACTTCAACAAACTTTTCTTTGGTTTCACTTTCAAAAACAAATGCTCCCCAACTTTAAATTCCTTTTGTATTCTACTTTTATCTGCATAACTCTTTTGTCTGTCTTTTGCTACCTTTAGTTTCTACTTGATTTTGACCATTTGCTCTTCCATTTTTCTTAGCAATTTTGGCCCAAGTACCACTATGTCTATTGGATTGTCCCAACTAATTGAACTGTTACACTTTCTGCCATACAATGCTTCAAATCAAATCATCTTCAATGATACTTGGTATCCATTATTAAAGACAAATTCTACTAAATGCAAGTAATCCTCCCACTTTGATGGCTTATCCATCACATACATTCTTAACATATATTCAATCATTTGATTGACTATCTTTGTTTTTCCATCTATTCGTGGATATTAGGATATACTTGATTGGCACCTAAAACACACTACACAATCAATTTATGAGAGCCGATATCATTCCTATTGGTTTATAATAGCTTAAAGTGATTTTTTTCAAGTAGTCTTGATCCAAGTGGATATCAGTGGTCACCCACCTCTTCCACTTCACTCAAAACAATTTTCTGACAAATTTGGCAATTTACTATTTTTAACAGTTTTTAACTTTTGGGGCCATTTTGAGGACCGAAATGAAGGTTTTTCGGGATCTAGCTTCTCAATGATAACTTAAGGCTCTGATTGAACCCCCAAAATGAATCTCCTTGTCGATACCTTTCCAACGAGCTATCGTGCACCCCAAACAGAGATCGTATGCCAAAGTTATGCCCTCGGGAAGTTGATACTAACTTACCCAAACGAGGCCCACATGACTTTTGGCGCTTCATCTCCTAGGGTTAGGCTTGTTGGATGTCTAGGGTTTTTTGACATTCTTGTTTATTGTAAAAAGGCCTTCAGATCCTCATTGTAATCATCTTCTTACGAATGAGCGCAGCCATCACATCTCTTCTCAGAGATAAGCCGCCACCATTCTAGCAAGCTTGCTTCCGCTGCATTTTAGAGTTTCAACTTATTTCCTTATTGAATAGAAACCAGTTTTACTGTATATCTGTTATTCTGTGTTAAGCATATTTTGATAATAATTTGTATTCATTTCGTTCTGCAAATATATTCCGGATCAATAGTATCAAAGCAGGTTGCTCTTGATCGTTTTTCAGTGCATGTCCCCAACGAGGTCCGAGTATAGCAAGTTGAGTCTTGAGTTTGTCTCTCTTGAAGACAATCGCTCTCGCACGTCCAAGAAACCCTCCATGGCAGAAGAAAAGAAAAACGACAGAGCAGACGATTCTATTAATCTGTTGCTTGAGCAAGCTCTCACACGACAGAGGGACGAAATGATGGAGAATTTTCCCCACATCCTTCAACACATGTCGATAACAACAGGTGTGTCTTCATCAAGCGACCACTTTGGAAGTACCTCGCCTTTCAAGGTATAAGTTAATTTTGATATTCTCATAATAGATGCAGATGCCTTAGAAAAATGGTTAAATATGCTAGAAGGTTATTTCTCTGTTCATAATTTCTCCGACAGGGAAAAGATCACTTTCGCACTCCTTAAGACTCTCCCCCATGTCAAACATTGGTGGGAAACTTACTGAAAGCAAAGTTCTACAGAGGAGTCTGGAATATATGGGGCCGAGCCCACTTGGGATTTTTTTGTGGATGCGGTAAAGGAATAGTATTATCCTATTGGAAACTATGAGGACCAGTACATGAGATAGACCGAGTTGCGGCAAGAGAGGGGCCAAGCAGTTCCGGAGTTCACCAATACCTTCCATACCTTGCGCACCAAGCTAGGTATCAAAGACTCCGAACGACATTTGGTTCTAAAATACCGTGGGGCTCTACAAAGATACATCCAAACTGAAATGGATTTTCTGGACATCTCATCACTCGGTGTTGCTTATCGATATGTTGTTAAAATCGAGCAAAAATTTAAGCACCAGAACAAACGGGAGTTCGGGTCTACAAATCCGCAACAACCAAAGTATAATAAAGACGACCCTAACAAACAGTCTCTCGAAAACCAGTCCAAGCCAAAGGAAAAGAAGGGTCACAGAAAGACGAAGAAGGACATTGGAAAATGGTATGATTTCCACAAAATCCCCTGGCACCACACCGATGAATGTCGCTCAAAACAGTCATTGGTGGTCGAGATCAAAGACAAGGAGTTGAACCCTGATTCAGAACCTGATTCAGAAAATATTGATAGAAGACAGATCATTGAAGCAGACCCCACTACTATTGTCGCAATCGCAACAATTCAACCAGAAGAACCCACAGATCCTGAAGAGGGGGAACGTCTTTTTCATTCACAGATGTGGGTGAAGGGGACCCTACTGCATTTTATTGTTGATAGCGGAAGCCAGAATAACCTCATCTCAGCAAAGGTCGTCAAACAGTTGGGGTTGATGACAATACCACACCCGCAACCAAACAACATCGGGTGGCTTCGTCAGGGATGAGATCTTTGGGTCAGCCAACAATGTCGATTGTCATACGGCATCCAACCCTTCACGGATAAGGTATTATGTGATGTTTCCCTGCTGGATGTTTGTGATGTTCTCTTGGGCCAGCCATATATGTGGAAACGCCATGTTATCTATGAGTCTCGACCCCACATTGTCATTGTTACTCTAGGGGGTCATCTCTACAGGATACCAGAGGTAGTTCCAACTACTGTCCCACCTAAACAATGTCGCAAGGTAGTATCTCATATTACAAAATTCAACTTCTTCACAATATGTTCAAAAGGTGAACAGAAGGATACTGCAATCACTACAGCCTTAGGCCAAGCACCTTCTATCCAACAGAAGCAGATCGACAAGAATGCAACAAAGCGCAAAGATTCCTTCTACGCCCAGACATCTCATGTAGCCCGACTAGTTGAACAGATTCAACCCCACCAACAACATGTTCATGACAGCCTTCCACAGCGCAACGTCTCCAGCAAGGCAAGCAGCACACCAAGATTCAATCGCTTTCCCCTCTACCCCGAGAACTCAACACAATGGATACCATTGCTTCCTAAGGAGGGAGGATTAATCCAGGTAAATATCAGTGGCCACCCACCTCTTCCACTTGGCTCAAAACAATTTTCTAACAATTTTGGCAATTTACTATTTTTAGCAGTTTTTAACTTTCGGGGCCATTTTGAGGGCCTAAATGAAGGTTTTTCGAGATTGAGCTTCTCAATGATAGTTAAAGGCTCTATTTGAGCCCCCAAAATGAATCTCCTCGACGATACCTTTCCAACGAGATATTGTGCGCCCAAAACAAAGATTGTATGCCAAAGTTATGCCTCCGGGAAGTTGATACTAACTTACCCAAACGGGGCCCACATGACTTTTGGCGCTTCATCTCCTAGGGTTAGGTTTTTTGGATGTCTAGGGTTTTTGGCATTCCTGTTTATTGTAAAAAAGCCTCCAAAGCCTCATTGTAATCATCTTCTTGCAAATGAGTGCAACTGTCACATCTCTTCTCAGAGATAAGCAGCCACCATTCTAGCAAGCTTGTTTTCGTTGCATTTTACAATTTCATCTGATTTCCTTATTGAATAGAAATCAATTTTACTGCATATATGTTATTCAGTGTTAAACATATTTCAAATCAATTCTCTTCTAAGTTTCATTTATTGAGATGATAGTCAAGCTACTGCAAATCTAAAGTTGTTCTTGTTACATACTTTTCAATCAAATTTGGCACACACATCCACTAGCTCCTAACTCATATCTCTTAAGTGGATAATCGTGGTTCCATGCTAATGCTCTCAAACTGTTATCTTAAGGCATTTAATCACTTGTTGGAATACTTGTGCTTACATTGTCATATGTGTTTATTGGATTCATTGAAGTAAATCATAAGCTTGCATAGATTAATTCACTAAAAGAGATTCACTTGAAAATCTATCATTGATAGATAGGGATACACCCCTTGGCCTTTGGAGCTGGCCTAAAGTGAAGGAGAAACTATACTGACGTGACAGTGGTGCAACTCTCATCCCGGTGCCCCAAGGTAACATCCGTGGTTGGACTTTCCACTTGGATGCTAATTTAGGTTGTAATGAAGTCAATAAAGGAAACCAAGAGGGCTGAAAATAGATGAATAGGGCATTGAGAAGTGATGTTACAACATGCAAAATCTCACCAATGAATGACAAATAAGATTGTTATAAATAAAGGTTTGTAGGCCCTTCCAAAGGTGCTCTACTCATGCACATGCTAAGACAATAAGGAGGGATTTTACTTCTAGCTAAAATATGTAATGTTCTCTTTTAATGAAATGTCATAACATTAATGATTCAAATTAGTAAGTAAAAACAAGAAGAAGATGAATAAATAGAAGTTAGAACCTCGTGGAAGCCCTTATTGCAGCAGAATTATTGATGTAATTTCCAGCAATATATATTCATCAATATGGAAGAAAATGGAAGCCACGCTTACATAGAAACCCTTACAGTCACATTCACCATCATATATATTCAATTAGGCTCAAAAGATGTGTTCTTCATTAATCCAACCATGACAGGAAAATGAGAGAGCTCATCATTTTATAGAACTTCTCCTCAAATACTTTACAATAAAATAATAATAAAGGTTCTGGATCCATGATCTTCTCCTAGGAACGTGACTAAAATAATACATCAATAATAAAATAATAGACAAAATGAAGTGTAGTGCCAATTGTCCTCTCCTCATGTAAAACACTTTCCAATACGGGTAACTAATTCCTCATAAGGTGGATCTAGGATGGATATATGTGCAACAAACACCTCAAAGTATGTGCATTAGAGACCTCATAGGATGGAACGCTGCCCCCTTGGGATATGTGCCATTCATGCCTTGGGTACCTTCTTGGATAAAGCATTCCCCTTTCTTTTGACCACCTTTAACCATGTCAAAGGTTACAGACCAATTTTAGCCATGCAATTTTCAACAACCTTCTTGTATGGTGGGATGCCATGAATGATTTTTTTGGGCACTCTTCAAGAATGGGCTCATCTTCCAATGAGTAGGTAAGGTTGTCAATAACTAACTACCAACCAGATGGAGCGCTCTCCTTTATACATGCTCCTTTGACCAAGTATCCTTCCACACATAACAATAAAACATCAAAATAGGCTGAGTGCTTCTCCATAAATGTTCAGGGATTCATAACAAAAGAGGGCTTGAAATGAGGGCGACCTTATCTACACCTTGATCTTCTTTGACCGTGATAAAAGATAACAACCTTCTGAAAATAAGGGAGCACTCTAGGAGAAAGTGTCATGGTTAAACTTTGGAATGCATGCAAAGGTTTAGATCCTCATTCTGATGTAAGGCGCTCTACAAACAAATACCAAGGCGGATCGCTCCACTAATCTGGGCAGTCTCTCACTGCAAAAATCTTTTTTTTGTTTGCTGTTAGAAGATGAAAATAGTCCCTTACCTTGCCTCTCCTTCAGTTGATCAATCTGCATTAACAGGGCTGAAACAGACCTCACCTTCAGGAATTAAGTCCAACTATCCCTCAACTCCAGCACATGAGAACTGCCCTTTTGATGTGCTGGTTAACTCGGGTATTTCTGCTGCTATAAGTCGCTGAGTCATGCTATAAGTCTGAAAAAAGTGTACTGGAAACAAAGATGTACATATGGACACGATCTACCATAAAAATGTGCCCAGAACAGAACGAAACAAGCCTACAATTCCCGGATAACTAGGCCGTTGTTCTGCTGGAAAGGTCTGCACAAAGTGTGCAAGGCAAAACAGGTGTATTCCTTCTTGAGAAAAAGTCTGAAACTTGATCTCTTTAACACTCTCAACCCAGCAATGACAATAATAACCTTATGTCCAGCATAAACCATTTATTTACCTCTATTCCAATGTCCTGCATATCTATACTGTATTGTGGCCCGATAACTCTGTTTGTATCCCTCTGGCAAGACAGCAGATCTTGAATACAAATTTACAGCATTACTTTTCAAAGTCATGGGAGCTGCCATGAGCCCACAACAGCCTTCATCAATAGGAACTCCATGGTAAATGTACTGGAAGTGCACCTCAAAAAAGCGCACACGTTGGTGATAGAAATGCTGCCACCCAATCCACGCATATATGAAAGCTGTGAGTGAATTCAGTACTTATAATGCTGTCAAACCAACTGAAGATTACAGAATGATCATGAAAAGAATGCCTCTGAATACTCAAAATGCAAATGCATTTTGAGGGGCAACACTTGTACTATATGGAGGCAACTCCTCAACAAACTTCTGCTCCATGCCTCTTTACCTTTCAGAAGTACAAGGCCAAATTCTAGGGGATGCCCACAGAACATCCACCTGACAAGGGAATGAAACATGTTATTTAGTTGGACCTCACCAAAGGTCACACAGTGGTGCACCCCTATCAATATGACCATTTTCAAAAGTTTGAGACTGAATTGTTCTTCGAGGAACTTTTGGAAGATGGAATCCTAAGTCCTAGGAAGAGCGCTTATGTTGCCTCTGTTGGTTTGGCAAGGAAAAAGATGGTTGTTGTTGCCTCTATATTGATTATAAAGCATTTAATCAAAATGCCATCAAGAAGGTAAACTCTCAGCAACAACTAAATTCTAATAATGCGATTGGTCAATAAATGGTTGGTTTTAACAATAATATGGGGTAGGTTTTGATCCACTTATGAGTGTGCAGATAGTGCTATGCAAGCCTCACACATTCAACTAGTGCCTCCAAGTGCCCCAATCACTATCTTAAGGAGCTGAAACAACTCTCACTAAAATTGAACCCTAGTCAATACTAAAAACTCCTCATTCCTTGTCATTCTATCCAACCCCTTTGGGCTTTAGAGATTTGAACTCCAATATCGTACCTTTACATAGATAAGGGAAATCGATAATTTTGTTTCTCCATTTTGACTGTTTGATCTTTCCTTTAACATTCAGTTCTCAAATGGTGGATGTCTTGTAATTTATTGAATTGCATGGTGCTTCAACTGAAAAAGTTGTTTTCAAATAAATCCATTACCCATTCTATAGAGCTTGGCTCTAGGATAGTATTACATGAAGTATTGGGTATGTGGTCTAGGGACTAGGATAAAGATGTGCAATATATCAATGAGTTTCAGGAATACCTCTCTTCACTGTCAACACTAGAACTGGCCTCCTTTTTTTCCAACCTTTATTTTAACTAAAAAACATGCAGGATGTGATGAAGGATTCAAATATGCCAAAGCAGATAAGATCCAAATAATTCTCCTCAATGTTATTTGATGAAATATAATCTTCTTCCAAATCAAAGCTAGAAAAAACTGGAATGTTCCATAATGTAACGTCTCAGTTTCGACCATCTGGAATAATTTGAATTTAGTTATGTTTAAATATTTGCATAGATATTTTATTACTATGCCTTACACACCATGAGGTAGACATGCCATGGTGATTTTGAATATTTGTAAACATTGTTATTCTGCAGTTAATAAAAGAACCAAGTTTGGCTGAACATGAGCACCTAAAGGGGCTATGATACCACAAGGCTAAGTCACAGGGTTCGGTGAACCTAAAGCTTGAGGTTCGAAATTCGGTGAACCTCAAGGTTCGTGGAACCTAATGCCGAACCTGAACGAACTTGAATGCGTGCCCGAATTCGAATTTTAGGATGAATTTGAGGGAGAATTTTATTGAGGTTTCATTAGGGTCAATATATATAGCTGAACCTAAAGTCGAACCTCATTCAAACCTTATTGGAAAATTCAAACCCAAATCGAATCTAATCGTTGTCGAACCCAAACTCGAACCCGAACCATGTGACTTAGCCACAAGGGGAATGGTGAGAGGGTCTAAGGAAATTTTTATATGCCTAGTTACCTATGTCTCTTTTCCTACCCATCTTTCCATTTCTTTAACCTTCACTCTTTTATGATGTTGATCCTAGCTTATAATTTAAATTCAAGATAAGTGGATGTAAGCAACTCCTAGATCTAAGCAATCACCTCCTACGTTCTGGAAAATTTGTCCCCCGCATAATTGAAACAAATGAAAATTGGTTTACGACTCTTGCTTGCCATCTTCCACTCATGCAAAAGGAGAAAAAATCGAATAAGGAAGGGAGAGTTGATTTTTAAAGAACATAGAGGAGAGGAAAACGGAGCTTAAGCTTGGAAAAATAGTGATACCAGACTATGGGACTAGAGAGCCAATGAAAGGAGGCCATTAAAACCTTAAGAAGAGGAGGAGGAAGAGGAAAAGCGGTAGAGAAGATGAAGAAAGAAATCAGTAAGAGAGGCCAAACTGATTAGAGAGACATCTTTACAATCCCTAAAGAAAGCTAATCATAAAATTATCCAAGAACCAAGAGGGAAGCTGTTGGAGTTAAACTTGAAAATGGACAGTAGATGTACTCTCTATGCAGACACTGAAGAGCACTGGAGGGAAGCGAACTTCTGAAGCAATGTTAAGCGGAGAAGGCAATATTTCCCTTGTGTTGTGTGGAGAAGGTATTGTGAGTGGCAAACCTGCTCTGCTTAAAGAACAAAGCAGTTGGTTGTTTGATTGATCTTTCATGTTTTTTCAGATTGAAAGAATGCTTGAGAGAATCCTGAATTTTCCTTCTTTGCTCTGGTGGTCTTATAGTCCAGCTAGGGGATAGTTTCCATAGAGGACTACCAACGATTAAGTAGAAAATTGCTCTGTTCCAATCAGTTGTTTGGTATTCAGTTTTAAAAAAATAATAAGTATCTACTCTTGCTTTGAATATTCTTGTTTATTTTTAGTATAGTTCTTTATTGTTTATGTTTGAATACATTTGTGATTTCCTGTGAAGTTAATAAGTAAAACCAAATGCCTGAGAACTTCTCTGTTCTACAGATCCTTTAATTATTTGAATGTACAGACGCTACTATGTTTTATGAATGAATGCAGTTGCTGCATTCTAATTTCATGTAGATCTATAAATTACTGGTTTACCAACAAGATGGAGAAATTATATGGAAAACTCCTGTACGTATTGATGATTAAAGTATGTGTGCTTCCCAGCTAGAGATACAGCGTTCTTAATTAAAAATAAAAATAAAAAGGACCACCTGTAGGTGGGAATCCCTGTAGAAGATTGCAGACTTATTTTGTAGCTGAACCTTAAAAAAACTATGGAAATTTTGGCTAATACATGAAACAACTACGGTTTATATATTTTCAAATATCTTTAAGCTGCCATGTTTTCCTTAGGATGTCTACTACAATCATATCTTTTGAAATGAATAATAACCAAAACTGCAATTATACAGAAAATCATTCTCTCATATATTCGATCTTCAATTTATGATTGTGGGGATGAAGTTTGAACCTTCAAATGAAGTGCTTCAGTTTCTCAGAAGAATATTCAGTGTCCACTCTAAATATTATTAAGTGACGGTGGTGGTAGTACAAGGGCTTCAAATGTGCATTATATTCAAAGTGGCTCAGTTTTATCACCACCTGTTTCTTCAGGCAGTGTCAAGTGTCCAAAGATTTACTTCTGCCAAAGTAAAGAGTCATACAGGGAAAACTGCTGCAACTAGTCAAACAGTTCCCCATCTGTTCAGAACTAACTTGCCACCATCTACTTTGCCAGCAACTCAAGCTTTAGGAAGCAATAGTGCTTCTCAATCACGAGCCCTAAACCAGACAAATAAAGGAAACTGTCGTCCATCAACCCGTGCTTTTGGTCCAACTAGTAGAGTCAAAATTGAAGTCGCAAGCTGCCCCAGTTGTTTCAGAGGCATCAACTGTCCAAACAGATGCACATTTGATAACCTATCGCAATTGACTCTGGCTTTCCTGTACCCCAACGCTCATTGCAGCAGGCAATGCTGGGCAAGCTTCTGCTGAGAAAGCTCAAACAAGAGCACCCAATGCTTCTATTTTTCCCCTAGATGTTGAGATCGGTAAGTGGAGCATCAAATTCTTTATCTGCATCCAAATCTGCTTCATGTCCAGTGATTGGTCCTTGTAACTTAATAGATGTCCCCACTAATTTAACTTCCATCTCCGGTTTTTCAGATAAAATTATTATGAATGAAGGTGCAATAGTGTAATTGGGTAAAATTAGTGAGATGGAAAAAAATCATTCCTAACGATCACAAATAAAAGTTGCCAACATGGGGCATGCTCCGAAAGGAATGCATTTAGTGAAAATGAAGTTGGTAATGAATGTTCAAGTGTCGAAACCAAGACTGAGGTACATTGTGAGAATAATATTAAAGTAAGCGTGAGAAACCACAAGTAAGCCAAGCTCACCACCTGCTGCTTCCCATCAAATGTGTCCATATTAATTGATTTTCCCAATGATATGTCATTTCAAATTGAAAAGTAAATCAACGCACACATTCTTATTATCTTTGAATCTGCAAATCGTTTTTTTTCTAACAGGACAAAGCACTTGTGTGAGCAGATTGAGTTAAGCCATGGATTTCTGACATCTATAGTTCTTTAGAATTTTATTTATTCTAGTGTTCCATGCGGACGCATCCCCTAGGGTGGGGGCACGTCCCCCACATTTCCCACGCTTTAGGGATGGGGTGCCTATGGAAACGTTTATGAACGTCTCTCTTTTGGAAAACTCGGGGAAATGCATGGGAAACATTTCTCCACGTCCCTCTTTTGGGAAAATTTGGGGAAACACATGGGAAATGTTTCCCCGATGTGGGGGACATGTTTCCCCAAAAGAGGGGTGTCTAAGTGTCTCCTCTCAAAAAGGGGGTTGTCTGGTTGCATCTCTGCCACCTAAAAGAGGGATGTTTGTAGCTTTCCATAACATGATGGTTGTAGCTTTCCATAACTTGATTATAGTAAGTCTATAGTCGTTCTAGCTGAGGGAGTAACTCTTGGGAGAAAGAATGAAAGTCAATTCCCTTTCATGTCCAAAATTCGTGGACTTTTTTTGCGAGTGAGAAACAATGTGTCTTCATGGAAAGTACATGTTTATCCTCTCTTATAACTAATCCTAAGGATTAAGGAATACTAATTAAGCAAGGTTAAGGACTTAGGCTTATCAATAAAATAATATTATATTTCTTTAACCCCATAAGTCTTCTTTCTTTCTCCTCTCATGGAGTCATAGCCCCCCATTCTTTTGTTCTCCTTCTACAATGTGTGATGTATTTTTTTTATTATCTTTCAATGTACAATTTTACATATTACATAGTTTGGCATTTTGTTGTTTATCATATACATACACAATACTGATATGGCAATCAAAACTGGGATATTACAAGCCAAGTCTGTATCAAGAATTTCTCCTTCACGGATTCATTTCCCAATGAACTGGTATTCTCATTCCCTAACGCTGCTTCAGCATGCTGAAATCCTTCTATAAAATCGGTTTCATAACTCTGTTCTATTGGGCTCCTTTCATGATCAATCTTAACTAGATCTGCAGGAAATATTGCATATTCAAGTTGATTAGACTGTACTGATGTTTTTTATCCTCCTCTCGCCTCCTATTTTAATTTCTTCACCTCTGCAATTTGTTATTTTTCTCTTCACTTATCAGATAGGTCATCCTCTTCCTCCCGTGAGCCTTCTTTTTCTTTTCTTTTCTCTTCATACATGCTACTTCTATGTTGCATTTTACTCCAACCCTCATCATCACTTTCTTCCTCTTGGTCTTGATTTCCTGCCACCACACTTTTTCTCTGCTTCTCCCTCTGATATTGTCGTTGTCTTTCTTTTTCCCTCTCTCTGGCTTCCCACTCCCTTTCACATACTTCAGAGAGGCACTCTACTTCCCAGATTCTCATGTCAGGCTTCTTTTGCTTTAAACCTCATTCCTAGATTGTCATTCCTTGGACTTTTCTAGTTCTCATTCCTTCTCATGTTTGCTGAGCAGTCTATTTGTGTAGCAAATGTTCTTATCCTACCAAGTGTCTCTTTCCAACCAATAACTTGAAGGAATTCTACAATGAAAAATTGTAATTTTGACAATAAAATTTCACAATTTTACAAATTCTGATATTGTAAATGGATTCCTAGACCCCTGTTCTCGTTGGAACAACTTCATTCCAACAATCTGTTATAAATCCTGCCAGATTTCTAAAGAAAGCTCACCTAAAAAATAAAGTCTGTTAGCTACATGAATAGCCTATTCCCATATTTACCACTTCCTTTTACATACTTTGAAAACACTGTATTTCCTTGGTTCTCATCTCACACTCCTATTCCTTTAAACCTCATTCATAGATTCTCATTCTTTAGACCTTGCTAGATCTCGTTCCTTCTCATGTTTAAAGCTTGACAAAAATATGTTTTGGTATTTTAAAGGGATTTTAATTAAATTTATCAATATTTTTTTATTTTTTAAATAATTAAATATATAAAAGATTTGAGAAAAGTTGAAGTTAAGAGAACTTATTATTCAATTAAAAGATAACATTAAAAATGGGTTGACAAGAGATTTTATTTTGTTTTATTAATTTGTTGTGTTGACATCATCATCTAAAATTTATAAACATTAATAATTCATTAAGATCCATTTCCGAACTCCAAAATTCTCCTTACTAATACCATTCCATCTCAACATCGACAATAACAACATAAAAAAAACTTACAAATCATTGACAATAACAACATAAAAAACTTACAAATAATAATATCAGAAAATAAAAGAAATTAATCACACCCAAAATAGTCAAATGAATCACATTATTTCATTTATAGATCAGAAAATAAAAGAAATTAATCACACCTAAAATTGTCAAATGAATCACATTATTTCCTTTATTCATGATGCAATGACGATTACATGAGAAGGCGTCAACATGACTGAGATCAATGGGATGAAATTGTAATTTGTAACCTGTTAATGAGGTGATGAATTCGCAACTCCCTTCATATCAACAAAAGCATTTATCCCACCGAAGATTTCCATATACCCAGAAAACGCATCTACCAAAAAACGAAGAAGAACCCAGAGACAGAAAGATAACTACAAAAGGGGAAAAAGCCTCTTTTTCCATTAGAGCCTCCTTTATCCTCCTTGCGTTTCGTCTTCGTTATCGCTGTTGCTGAATCGCTCAGGGAAAATCTCCCGTGGGGTTTTCTTGGGCTTATCATTGACAACATCGCTCTGCGTTTCGTCTCTCCCGTGGGGTTTTCTTGGGCTGATCATTGACAACATCGCTCTGCGTTTCGTCTCCGCCATTGCTGTTGTTGAGTTGATCGTAATTCCTACATGAAGGAGATCGTCTCGGGGAAAATCTTCTCGGGATTCTGGGACTTCTGGAGCTCATGACGATCATTTTCATCCGCAGAAGAGATGACACCGGTCACAATAACACAATACAAGCCACCTCCAATGTTCATCAACAGCTTGGATTTCAATCTTTTACACTAAAATCAAACTAAATCACCTATTTTCGGAGCAAACGTTGGCGTGATTAGTCGCATTAAAGTGTATTGCTCTCTGCTCAGCACATCTCGTGTATATATAGATATTGACTGTGGGTTACATGGAAAAAATAGATACTGCCTGTGTGTTAACTGATATTTTCAGATCCTTCCTTCCAGTTGCTGGGTAACTCATTGGCGTCCGCTGCCTGTCCATGTTTAGAATCCTATTGGATTCTTCTGCGAAATTGCATTCACTTAGCTTCGTGCCTAATAATTTCCCCCGCCAATTTAGCGTTTGCGAGGAAGGTTACTGGAAGATGCATGGGAGGAGCTTTAGTTGTAAAGGTACCCATGGCCCTTCCAAGATCCTTATGCTGACAGCCGTTTTGCGTTTCATTGCCTTGGAAAGTTACACAATTATTTTATTAATTTTGCTCTTGCCGTGGAAGATACAACGGAGATTCAAGTAGGATTTCGTTGTAAACGTGACGTGGGTTCATCTTGCTTGCAAAGAGGGCTATGCATGGCTAACGGTTAACCCTGTCAATGGATAAGCTCCACCTCAATCGCATCTTCCTCCACATAAAACCTATTCGTGTGAATAACTCACGCAATTATATAATGATAACCTATGTTTACTCAACCCTATGCATGG
>ML787431.1:990201-1004131 GCA_009831015.1 Picea engelmannii
CAACAGAAGGAATGAACGTTGCCACTAGCAGAAACAAAGAACCATCCTTGCATTGGGCCGCTAGAATGAGATTAGAAGATACAAGAATAATTTACCATTGCC
Source organism: Picea engelmannii (assembly GCA_009831015.1). Classification (NCBI taxonomy): domain Eukaryota; kingdom Viridiplantae; phylum Streptophyta; class Pinopsida; order Pinales; family Pinaceae; genus Picea; species Picea engelmannii. Next base: position 990,304 of record ML787431.1, read on the forward strand.
AAATTCGGAAATGTGCACATCTGCTTCATGTACTTCGCCCTTTTTCCTACTGGAAATCTTCACGTCGGAGATCTAGTCTTCTAAGAAATTGCATGCTCACGTCTTGTTGTACAGACATGCATTCTCTTGGCTGTGGTGCAGATCTCGAAGGAATTATTGGATCCAATGACTGCAGAAGCAATGGATTCTCTTCAAAGTGATGAATTCCCTTTTTCCACTATGGCACTCTTTCTCGTCAACACTTGATTAACTTCTTTGATATAAATCTGTGGCAACAACTTCTCACTGGTGATACCTCCTCAATGATCGTGGGTATATCTTACCAAAGTCACCCACACTAAAATCTGCACACTAATAATATACTAGCAATTGGCAGCTTTCTATCCACAAAACACACAGAAACAATAAGACACACAACAACACAAATTTAATTCACATATATTTTGCGCCCTCCCATCATGGAGTTAAGCCTAGAGCTCTGATACCAAGATAAAAAACAAATTGCACACAAAACTATATTCGTATTACTATATTCAAAGCTAAAATACATCTCACATATATAGTGCTTATGAGATCCAACTACTTCTAATCCTGGATATTATGGTTGAGAGAATATCTCAACAATCTCTAACTAATCAAACCAACTATACCATCGTAAGCGTTAATTCTAACATGAATCGTTCCTTTAATTTTTGTTTTTTTGGATGCAAGCATTCGTTTATTCTGCCTTTTGGCTGTACTACTTTTTTTCCTGCTTTTTTATTAAGCGGGACTCTTTTATCACGTTATGGGATTGCAGAATGCAGAATCCCTATTCAGTGCATTTGCAATAGTTGTCTTTTTCATGTTTGTGGACACAATTAAGAGTGATCTTGGCTTATAAGTGATCTATTCTTATATTTGGATAATGGAATAAATTTTATATTATGTTCTTTTTTATCAAAATTTTATGAGAATATTAATGATTAAAATTTTCAATTATCAGTGTCTTTTATTTTTTGGTCTATTGGATCTTCAATTGTAGATATGGGTGTAAACTTCACTTTCACCAAGAGTCGACCATATATTGTAATCATTATTATATTTCCAGGTTTGGTTAAAGCTGATTTTGTACACATACATTTGTAACCCATTTTGGGGAAAGCTCACTATATCTCTTGAGTTATGTATATATACCCATTGCTCATTTGTAATTTATCATCATGTGATTATGTTTCATTTGTAATAAAATGTTTGGCCTAAGGACACCTATCAAATGTTGTGTTCTCTTGTGCCTAGGTTTATTTCTCTCTCTAGCGCACTTCTTCTTCAGGTTCATTCTCTAGAGTTGCACCCCTCTTGGTTGATTTTTCTTTAAGTGTTGTGCTACCCCAATACTTGTTTATGTTTATCTTTATCGCAGAATTTGGGCTTTGTGTTGGTTTCACTATCACTCACACATATCGAAATGGTATCAAAGTGGTGGAACTCACTTACTCAATTCAACGACTAATATAAATATCTTTTTCTAGTGGCATCACTTAAGGCTTCTTTATGACTATGGAACTAGGGATTATGAATCATCTCTTTTCTCTAGGGTTTTCTCAACTTTAAACCGTAGTTTTTAAAACCAAAACCGGACATCGAACCGGTCAACTATCAACTCGAACATCGAACCAGAACCGGATCAAACCGGACCGATTTGATTTCAATGACTCGGTTCAATAAAAAATACATTATATAATTAAATTTTAATGAAAAATACTATTTTAAAGCTTTCAAACCATGATTCCAAACCATTAGAGACAAAATATGCAAATTTTTCTCATCTATATACCATGTAAGGGTGTATATATCAAAATGGCACCGAGTGCAATACATATCAGCAACAAAATACATAATCAATGAGGCTCTAAATGGCCTCTAGAGTCCATAAAACATGCTACTATTAAAAATTCCGTCGTTGTTGCTAGGTTACTGTTGTTAGTCTGAGTCAATGTCCAAGAAAGACTTCCCTTCAAAGAGATTGACATTCTTAATGAAGCAGATACCCCATGAGATCACACAAGGAAGTTATTTATGATCTGCCACAGATAAGTCTCCCATCCAAGACTTGGATCCTTCAATCAAAGATGATTCCTCTGATTTCCCCTTACTTCCAGATAAGCTCAGAAGTTCTTTCCATACTTCTTTAGTGAAGGTACAGTCCATCAAAATGTGCTATGCAGAGTTAACAGCAGCTTCCACCAACAACAGGCTTCTCCTTGCTCTTCTAAAAAACTGTTGAATATCCAAGGCTGGCTATGTAGTCACCATTACCAGGATTTTTGGACCATATCAATATATCCTCTTTCATACTCAACCTGATAAAAATACTCTGCTATTTTTAAATGAAGAGATTCCATTGCTCAGCGTAATGTCCATCAAAACCCAGAAATCCCTCATTCTTCACTCATTGCTGCCATAATTATCTGTAATCTGGATCGGCCGAGTAGTAAAGGAACCGGCCTGTTTAACTGGTTTGGTATCGAATCGGCTTCGGACTGGTCAGTTCGATACCAAACCGAGCATCGGTCCAGTTTGAAGACCAGTTCATTTCCTCCATGCATCAAACCGGCCGATTTAGCGGTCCGATAACATTCTGTCCTGGTTTTAAAAACTAGACTTTAAACCCTATTGTCTCTTTTTTCAGGCTTTCTTGGGTTTTTTCCTAAGGTTTAAACCCTCCTTCAAGTCTAGCACACTTTTTCTAAGGTTTTTCCTAATGTTTAATCTCTCCTTCAAGGCCAACACTCTCTTTGTTCCTTTGTTATGCAGCAAAAGGTGACGCACAACAGATTTTTTCAGAAGAAGCTAGTACCTCTCTTTCTCTTGGGCCTATTAAGGTGAACTTCTAAATACTTTATGGAGGTTTCTTCTTTACACTATTGTTGAGAACTTGATGGACTCATCTTATAATGCACATCTGATTCTATACTTTGCATATGGACCCTTCCATTCCAATTATCGATGGGTTATAACGGACATAGATGATGATTTTAAAGTGGTTGGTTTCGGTTATTGTGATGCAAGGCGTGCTCCTCGACCTCTTGAGTTGGTTCATAGTGACATTTGTAGGCCTATGACCACTTGTTTTCTTAGGGGATACAAGTACTTCCTCACCTTCTTTTATGAAGTTTCTACTCACTGTCCACCAAGATCTTTTTCACTACTTTTTACAGATGATTCGTTTCAACATGTTCCAATGGCTATCTCCTTTCACATTATGACGTTGATCCTCCTCTTAATCCTACGAGTGTTTCCTCAAACACTCCTCTTACAGTGACTAGGCAAATAGATGGTAATGATGAGGACCTTATTGATGACTTGTCTAAATCCTATTCTGCAAAATTGTCTTCTTCTATACCTCTACCAAAGGTCATCTTCACCAGCTCGCACAATCTTAGTGACTGGGCAAATAGATGCTAATGATGAGGACCTTATTGATGCCTTGTCTAAATCCTATTCTGCAAAATTGTCTTCTTCTATACCTCTACCAAAGGTCATCTTCACCAGCTCGCACAATCTTACTAGTGTGGGAGATATGGTTTTCATAGGGATAATATGTAATGTCTTCTCAATGTGGCCCCTATTCGACATCAAGAGCGAATATGAATCTTGTGACGTAATGTTTCTCTTCATGGCCCCCTTTTGGGAATAACGGAGACTGTTGAAAATAGAGATGTAATCTTAATTTTCAGCCATGACCATTTTCAACAGCCTTCTTGTAGGGTGGGATGCTATGAATGATTTTTTTAGGGCACTCTTCAAGAATGGGCTCATCCTCCAATGAGTAAGGTTTTCAATAACTAACTACCAACCAGATGGAGTGCTCTCCTTTATACATGCTTCTTTGACCAAGTATCCTTACACACATAGCAATAAAACTTCAAAATAGGCTGAGTGCTTCTCCATAGATGTTCAGGGATTCATAAAAGAAGAGGGCTTGAAATGGGGGCGACCTCATCTACACCTTGATCTTCTTTGACCGTGATAAAAGATGACAACCTTCAGAAAATAAGGGAGCACTCTACGAGAAAGTGTCATGGTTAAACTTTGGAATGCATGCAAAGGCTTAGGTCCTCATTCTGATATAAGGTGCTCTACAAACAAATCCCAAGGCAGGTCGTTCCACTAATCTGGGCAGTCTCTCACTGCAAAAATCTTTTTTTTGTTTGCTGTTGGAAGATGAAAATAATCCCTTACCTTGCCTCTCCTTCAGTTGATCAATCTGCATTAACAGGCCTGAAACAGATCTTCTCACCTTCAGGAATTACGTACAACTGTCCCTCAACTCCAGCGCATGAGTAGGTGTGACCATCATGCATGAAAGGCTTCCAAACAGTTCTCAAATCAATGCAGCATGAGCAGAAATATTATCAAAAGCAAGCATAAACAGGAGCTAAACTCAGTCATCATCTTCTCCATCAAAAAGCACAGGCATATGAGACAAAAATTGAAACAAAATAACACAATTAATGTGATTTTTCTTAATCAGCCACAAAATAAACATAAAAGGTGCCCCAAAAAGGTATATAAATACTGGTCATCATCAAAAATCAACGTGAGTCAGCCCCAGGCTTCATAGATACAGGTCAGCCTCAAGAAATTGGCATAAAGGCCCTTTATGGAGTCTGCCCCTATTCAACTGTTTTTTTATTGCTGGTGGTAACCTAAGATTCAGGACTAGTTTTAGGGCGAAATTCAATATGCTTGCTGGTCATATGCCCTAGAGACCTCTCTTCTTCTCTGTTCCTTTACTGAAGGTTTGTCGGCTTACAAGTACAACGAGAGTTCCACTAACATCTAACAAGGAGGTCACCTCACAAATGCTAGATATTGAAGTTAGAAATTGGAACACGCCTAGGAAATACACCTTTAGGCCCCTGTGTGATGATGGAACAGACTGACAATACATGCTAGCTGTGATGCTATTATGAGAGATCTCAGACCAATCCCATTATTGCCTTTAGAATCCTCCAAATGATCTTGAGAACTGCCCTTTTGATGTGCTGGTTAACTAAGGGGTATTGCTGCTGCTATAAGTCTATGAGTCATGCTATAGGTCTGAAAAACGAGTACTGGAAGCAAACATGTACATATCGACACGATATACCATAAAAATGTGCCCAGAACAGAATGAAATAAACCTAAAATTCCCTGATAACTAGGCCCTCGTTCTGCTGGAAAGGTCTGCTCAAAGTGTGCAAGGCAAAACAGGTGTATTCCTTCTTGAGAAAAAGTCTGAAACTTGATCTCCTTAATACTCTCAACCCAGCAATGACAATAATAACCTTATGTCCAGAATAAACCATTTATTTACCTCTATTCTAATGTCCTTCATATCCATACTGTATTGTGGCCTGATAACTCTCTTTGTATCTCTCTGGCAAGACAGCAGATCTTGAATGCAAATTTACAGCGTTACTTTTCAAAGTCACGGGAGCTGCCATGAGCCCACAACAGCCTTCATAAAAAGGCATCCATGGTAAATGTGCTGGAAGTGCACCTCCGAAAAGCGCACACGTTGGTGATAGAAATGCTGCCACCCAATCCACGCATATCTGAAAGGTGTGAGTGAATTCAGTACTTCTAATGCTGTCAACCCAACTGAAGATTACAGAATGATCATCGAAAGAATGCTTCTGAATACTCAAAATGCAAATGCATTTTGAGGGGCAAGACTTGAGTCTTGTACTATATGGAGGCAACTCCTCAACAAACTTCTGCTCCAGGCCTCTTTACCTTACTTCAGAAGTACAAGGTTAAATTCTAGGGGATGCCCACAGAACATCCACCTGACAAGGTAATGAAACATGTTATTGAGTTGGACCTCACCAAAGGTCACACCGTGGTGCACCCCTATCAATATGATCATTTTCAAAAGTTTGAGACTGAATTGCTCTTCGAGGAACTTTTGGAAGATGGAATCACAAGTCCTAGTAAGAGCGCTTATGTTGTCTCTGTTGTCTTGGAAAGGAAAACAGATGGTTGTTGCTTCTATATTGATTATAAAGCATTTAATCAAATCGTCATCAAGAAGGTAAACTCGGAGCAACAACTAAACTCTAACAATGCGTTTGGCCAATAAATGGTAGGCTTTAACAAGAATACAAGGTAGGCTTTGATCCACTTATGGGTGTGCAGGTAGTGCTATGCAAGCCTCTCAAATTCAACTAGTCCCTCCAAGTGCCCCAATCGCCATCTTAAGGAGTTGAAACAACTCTCACTAACATTGAACCCTAGTCAATGCTAAAAACTCCTCAATCCTTGTCATTCTATCCAACCCCTTTGGGCTTTAGAGATTTGAACTCCAATATTGTACCTTTACATAGAGAAGGGAAATCAATAATTTTGTTTCTCCATTTTGTATGTTTGATCTTTCCTTTATTATTCAGTTCTCAAATGGTGGATTTCTTGTAATTTATTGAATTGCATGGTGATTCAAATGAAAAAGTTGTTTTCAAATAAGTCCATTACCCATTCTATAGAGCTTGGCTCTAGGCTAGTATTACATGAGAAGAATTGGGTATGTGGTCTAGGGACTAGGATAGTGATGTGCAATATACCAATGAGTTTAAGGAATACTTCTCTTCACTGTCAACACTAGAACTGGCCTCCTGTTTTCCCAACCTTTATTTTAACTAAAAAACATCCAGGATGTGATGAAGAATTCAAATATGCCAAAGCAGATAAGATCCAAATAATTCTCCTCATTGCTATTTGATGAAATATAATCTTCTTCCAAATTAAAGCTAGAAAAAACTGGAATGTTCCAAAATGTAATGTCCCAGTTTCGACCCTCTGGAATAATTTGAATTTAGTTATGTTTAAACATTTGCATAGATATTTTATTATTATGTCTTATTCACACCATGAGGTAGGCATGCCATGGTGATTTTGAATATTTGTAAACATTGTTATTCTGCAGTTAATAAAAGAACCAAGTTTGGCTGAACCTGAGCACCTAAAGGGGCTATGATACCACAAGAGGAAAGGTGAAAGGGTCTAAGGAAATTTGTATATGGCCTAGTTACCTATGTCTCTTTTCCTACCCATATTTCCATTACTTTAACCTTCACTCTTTTATGATGTTTATCCTAGCCTACAATTTAAATTCGAGATACGAGAAGTGGATGTAAGCAACTCCTAGATCTAAGCAATCACCTCCTACATTCTGGAAAATTTGTCCCCACATAATTGAAACAAAAAGAAGTTGGTTTAGGACTCTTACTTGCCATCCTCCACTCATGCAAACGGAGGAAAATTCGAATAAGGAAGGGAGAGTTGTTTTTTGAAGAGCATGGAGGAGAGGAAAACGGAGTTTAAGCTTGGAAAAACAGTGATACCATACTACGGGACTAAATAGCCCATGAAAGGAAGCCATTAAAACCTTAAGAAGAGGAGGAGGAAGAGGAAAAGCCATAAAGAAGATGAAGAAAGAAATAATGTACAGCAAGAGAGGCCAAACTGATTAGAGAGGAATCTTTACAATCCCTAAAGAAAGCCAATCATAAAATTATCCAAGAACCAAGAGGAAAGCTGATGGAGATAAACTTGATATGAACGGTAGATGGACTTTCTATGCACACACTGAATAGCACTGGAGGGAAGGGAACTTCTGAAGCAATGTTAAGCAGAGAAGGCAATATTTTCCTTGTGTTGTGTGGAGCAGGTATTGTGAGTGCCAAAGCTGCTCTGATTAAAGAATTCAGCAGTTGGTTGCTTGATTGATTTTTCATGTTTTTTCAGATTGAAAGAATGACTTGAGAGAGTCCTGAATTTGCCTTCTTTGCTCTGGTGGTCTCATAGTCCGGCTGAAGGATGGTATCCATAGAGTCTACCTATGGTTAAGTGGAAAACTGCTCTGTCCCAATCAGTTGTTTGGTATTCAGCTTTCAAAAAAAAGACAAGTATCTTCTCTTGCTTTGAATATTCTTGTTTATTTCGAGCATAGTTCTTTATTGTTTATGGTTCAATACATTTGTGATTTCCTGTGGAGTTAATAAGTAAAACCAAATGCCTGAGAACTACTCTCTTCTGCAAATCCTTTAATCATTTGAATGTACAGATGCTATTATGTTTTATGAACGAATGCAGTAGCTGCATTCTAATTTCCTGTAGATCTATAAATTACTGGTTTAGCAACAAGATGGAGAAATTATATGGAAAACTCCAGTATGTTTTGATGATTAAAGTATGTGTGTTTCCCAGCTAGAGATACAGCGTTCTTAATTTTATAAAAACAGGACCACATGTACGTGGGAATCCCTGTAGAAGATTGCAGACTTATTTTGTAGCTCAACCTTAAAAAAAAATATGGACATTTTGGGTCATACATGAAACAACTGCAGTTTATAAACTTTCAAATATCTTTAAGCTGCCATGTCTTCCTTAAGATGTCTACTACAATCATATCTTTTGCAATAAATAATAACCAAAACTGCAATTATACAGAAAATCATTCTCTCATATATTTGATCTTCAATTTATAATAGTGGGGATGAAGTTTGAAACTTTGAATGAAGTGCTTCAGTTTCTCAGGAGAATATTCACTGTCAACTCTAAATATCATTAAGTCAAGTGATGGTGGTGGTAGTACAAGATCTTCAAACGTGCATTATATTCGAAGTGGCTCACTTTTATTACCACCTGTTTCTTCAGGCACAGTATCAAGTATCCAAAGATTGCCTTCTACCCAAGTAAAGAGTCATACAGGGAAAACTGCTGCAACTAGTCAAACAGTTCCCCATCTGTTCAGAACTAACTTGCCACCATCTACTTTGCCAGCAACTCAAGCTTTCGGAAGCAGTAGTGCTTCTCAGTCACTAGCCCTAAACCTAAGTCATATGGTTCAGGTTCGAGTTCAGGTTCGACAATGATTAGGTTCGATTCGGGTTCGAATTTTCCAATAAGGTTTGGATGAGGTTCGGCTTTAGGTTCAGCTATATATATTGAACCCTAATCAAACCTCATACCAAACCTCAATAAAAAATTTCTTCAAATTCATCCTAAGGTTCGAATTCAGGCATGCATTCGAGTTAGTTCAGGTTCGGCATTAGGTTTGGCAAACCCTGAGGTTCGCCACCTCAAGCTTTAGGTTTGGCAAACGCTGTGACTTTGCCCTAAACCAGACAAATCAAGGAAACTGTTGTCCATCAACTGTTGCTCTTGGACTAACTAGTAGGTAAAATTGAAGTCACAAGCTGCCCCATTTGTTTCAGAGCCATCCACTGTCCAAACAGATGCACATTTGAAAACCTATCGCAATGACTCTGGCTTTCCTGTACCCCAGCGCTCATTGCAGCGGGCAATGTTGGGCAAGCTTCTCCTGAGAAAGCTCCATCAAGAGAACTCAATGCTTCTATTTTTCCCCTAGATGTTGAGATCGGTAGTGGAGCATCAAATTCTTTATCTGCATCCAAATCTGCTTCATGCCCAGTAATTGGTCCTTGTGACTTAAAAGATGTCCCCACTAATATAACTTCCATCTCCGGTTTTTTCAGATAATATTATTATGCATGAAGGTGCAATAGTGTAATTGGGTAAAATTAGTCAGATGGAAAAAAAAACCATTCCCTAACGATCATAAATAAAAGTTGCATGGGGCATGCTGAAAGGAATGCATTTAGTGAAAATGAAGTTAGCAATGAATGTTCAAATGTCGAAACCAAGACTGAGGTGCATTGTGAGAATAATATTAAAGTAAGCGTGAGAAACCACAAGTATGCCAAGCTCACCACCTGCTGCTTCCCATCAAAATGTGTCCATCTTAATTGATTTTCCCAATAATATGTCATTTCAAATTGAAAAGTAAATCAACCCACACATTCTTATTTTCTTTGAATCTGCAATTTTTTTCCCCAATGATATGTCATTTCAAATTGAAAAGTAAATCAACCCACACATTCTTATTTTCTTCGAATCTGCAATTTCTATTTAACAAGACAAAGCACTTGTGTTAGCAGATTGAGACTTGAGTTAAACCATGGATTTCCGACATCCGTAATTCTTGAGAATTTAATTTATTCCAGCGTTCCATGGGGACGCATCCAAGGTGGGGGGCACACCCCCCACATTTCCCATGCTCTGGGGACAGGGGTGCCTAGGGTGCCTAGAGAATGTTTCCTCACATTCGCCTTTTGGGAAATTCGGGGAAATGCATGGGGAAACATTTTCCTAAATCCTCCTTTTGGGGAAACTTGTGGAAATGCATGGGAAATTTTTCCCCAATGTGGGGGGCGTGTTTCCTCAAAAGAGGGGCATTTGTGCATCCCCTCAAAAAGGGGGTCGTCTGGTTGCCCTCACCCAAAAGATGGATGCTTGTAGCTCTCCATAACATGATGGTTGTAGCTTTCCATAACTTTGCTTGTAGCTTTCCATAACATGATGGTTGTAGCTTTCCATAACTTGTTATAGTAAGTCTATAGTCGTTCTAGCTCAGGGAGTAACTCTTGGAAGAAAGAATGAAAGTCAATTCCCTTTCTTGTCCAAAATTCATGGAATTTTTTCGCATGTGAGTGAGAAACATCCTGTCTTCATGGAAAGTATACGTTTATCCTCTCTTATAACTAATCCTAAGGATTAAGGAATACTAATCAAGCAAGGTTAAGGACTTAGGCTTAGCAATAAAATAATATTATCTTTCTCTAGCCCCCTTGAGCTCCCTAAGTCCCCTTTCTTTCCCCTCTCGTGAAGTCGTAGCCCCCCATTCTTTTGTTCTTCTTCTACAGTCTGATGTTTTTTTTTTATTATCATTCAATGTACAATTTTACATGTTACACCGGTCGGCTTATTGTCATTTATCATATACATACGCAATACTAATCTGGGAATCAAAACTGGAGTATTACAAGCCAAGTCTTTGTCAAGAATTTTCTCCATCACGAATTCATTTCCCAATAAACTGGTATTCTCATTCCCTAACGCTGCTTCAGCATGATGAAATCCTTCTATAGAATCGGTTTCATAACCCTGTTCCATTGGGCTCCTTTAATGATCGATCTTATCTAGATCTGCAGGCAAGATTCCATATTCAAGTTGATTAGACTGTACTGATGTTTTTGATCCTCCTCTCGCCTCCTATTTTCATTTCTTCACCTCTGCAATTTCTTTTGATCCTCCTCTCGCCTCCTATTTTCATTTCTTCACCTCTGCAATTTCTTTCCTTTTCTCTTCATACATGCTACTTCTATGTCGCATTTTTCTCCAAACCTCATCATCACTTTCTTCCTCTTGGTCTTGATTTCCTGCCACCACACTTTTTCTCTGCTTCTCCCTCTGATATTGCCGTTGTCTTTCTTTTCCCTCTCTCTGGCTTCCCGCTTCCTTTCACATACTTCAGAAAGGCACTCTACTTCCTAAATTCTCATGTCAGGCTTCTTTTGCTTTAAGCCTCATTCCTAGATTGTCATTCCTTTCTAGTTCTCGTTCCTTCTCATGTTTGTCGAGCAGTCTATTTGTGTAGCAAACGTCCTTATCTAACCAAATGTCTCTTTCCAACCAGTAATTTGATGGAATCCTGCATTGAAAAATTGTAATTTTGCCAATAAAATTCTGTAATTTCACAAATTCTGACATTGTAAATGGATTCATAAGCCCCTGTTTTGGTTGGAACAACCCCATTCTACAATTCCAACAATCTGTTATAAATCCTACCAAATTTCTAAAGAAAGCTCACCAAATAAATTTCCCATATTTAACACTTCCTTTCACATACTTCATGAAAACACTCTATTTCCTTGGTTCTCATCTCATACTCCTATTCCTTTAAACCTTATTCCTACATTCTCATTCTTTAGACCTTTCTAGCTCTCGTTCCTTCTCATGTTTAAGCTTGACAAAAAATATGTTTTGGTATTTTAAAGTGATTTCAATTAATTTTTTTAATTTTTTAATTTTTTTAAATAATTAAAAATATTAAAGCCTTGAGAAAAGTTGAATTTCAGGGAACTTATTATTCAATTCAAAGATAACATTAAAAAGAAGTTGACCAGAGATTTTATTTTGCTTTATTAATTTGTTGGGTTGAAATAATCATATAAAATTTTATTATTTAAAATGAATAAATTTTATTTTATAAAAAATAATAAATCATTAAGAACCATGTCAGAACTCCAAAATTTTCCTTACTAATACCATTCCATCTAAACATCGACAATAACAACATAAAAAAACTTACAAATCATTGACAAAACAACATAAAAAACTTACAAATCATAATATCGGAAAATAAAAGAAATTAATCACATCCAAAATAGTCAAATGAATAACATTATTTCATTTATTCATGATAAAATGAGAAGGCGTCAACATGACTGAGATCACTGGGATGAAATTGTAATTTGTAACCTGTTAATGAGGTGATGAATTAGCAAGTCCCTTCATATCAACAAAAGCATTTATTCCACCGAAGATTTCCATATACCAAGAAAACGGATATACCCTACCAAAAAACGAAAAAGGAACCAAACACAGAAAGATAACTACAAAAGGGGAAAAAGCCCCTTTTGCCACTAGAACCTCCTTTATCCTCCTTGCGTTTCGTCTTCGTTATCGCTGTTGCTGAATCGCTCAAGGAAAATCTCCCGTGGGGTTTTCTTGGGCTGATCATTGACAATATCGCTCTGCGTTTCGTCTCCGCCATTGCTGTTGTTGAGTTGATCGTAATTGCTACACGAACGAGATCGTCTCGGGGAAAATCTTATCTGGACTCTGGGACTTCTGGAGCTCATGACTATCATTTTCACGCGCAGAAGAGATGACACCAGTCACAATAACACAATACTAGCCACCTCCAATGTTCATCAAGAGCTTGGATTTCAATCTTTTACACTAAAATCAAACTAAATCACCTATTTTCGGAGCAAACGCTGGCGTGATTAGTCGCATTAAAGTGCATTGCTCTCTTCTCAGCACATCTCGTGTATATATATAGATATTGACTGTGGCTTACATGGAAACAAAAGATACTGCCTGTGGGTTAACTGATATTTTCAGATCCTTCCTTCCAGTTGCTGGGTAACTCAATGGCGTCTGCTGTCTGTCCATGTTTAGAATCCTATTGGATTCTTCTGCGAAATTGCATTCACTTGGCTTCGTGCCTAATAATTTCCCCCCGCCAATTTAGTGTTTACGAGGAAGGTTACTGGAAGATGCATGGGAGGAGCTTTAGTTGTAAAGGTACCCATGGCCCTTCCAAGATCCATATGCTGACAGCCGTTTGGCGTTTCATTGCCTTGGAAAGTTACACAATTATTTTATTAAAATTTTGCTCTTGCCTGGGTTCGTGGATGCTGCAAGGGAGATTCAAGTAGGATTTCGTTGTAAACATGACGTGGGTTCATCTTGCTTGCAAAGAGGGCTATCCATGGCTCACGATTAACCCTGTCAATGGATAAGCTCCACCTCAATCGTATCTTCCTCCACATAAAACCTATTCGTGTGAGTAGCTCACGCAATTATATAATGGTAACCTATGTTTAGTCAACCCTTGCCGCTAAGTTAACCCTAGTGTGCAAAACACTCTTGTTTTGAACAGAATCTGCAATAAATAAAACCCTCTGTCCAAACGGGGTTTGATACGGGGTAGTCAAACTGCCACAAATTCGTCAGAACTCGGTGAAGGAAGGAAGAATGGTTGAAATTACAATTTGCGTTGTTTAAGTGGCGATTTGAAGTATCTAAGTAGATATCAAACATGGGAATTAGTCTATTATTGCAATTTAGTCGTGTTGAAAAATTGAAATTACAAATTTACATCCATCTCACGTTTTGCACCAAATTTAAATTTAAATCAGATTAAAAAAAA
>ML787431.1:1015171-1026311 GCA_009831015.1 Picea engelmannii
TGAAGTGTATCTCGGGATCCTTCCTGTCAAACCTATCCATGAGCCTATCTGTAAACTCCCTATAGGAGGTGATGCGATTGTGACCCAATGTCACCAGTCCATGATACCACCACTCGTGTGCCTCACCCTCCAAGTGTAAGGTCGCGAAACTGATGGCCTCTGTCTCGTTCATCTGGTTGAGCTTGTAATACGTGTCTAGCTTCTGTACCCAAGCTCTGGCGGTGTATTTGGACAATCCGTCGAAAGAAGGGATGGTGAGTTTCCCAACTTTTCAGATGAAATCGAGGTTATGCCCCTACTGTTGTTGTGGTCCTCCCCTCTACGGCTCTCTGGGGCGGTTCCTGAGTCTGAGTCCACAGTACTCGACTAAGGTCATGTCCTGATGGAAGTCACAACCCAATGCTGCGTACTCCCTCCTATACTCTACAATGTCGTCAGCATGAGTGGGTGGCCTCTGTGTTATTGGTGGCGGTGTTGCTACTGGGGGTGCCCTCTAGAAACTAGGAAACAAGGGTCTGAGAATCCTACTCGCAGAGGTGTATGTGCGAGAGGGTGACTGGGTCCTACTGCCTGCTCCCGAGTTCGCCTATGCTGCATGCGGGACTTGTGTATCTAGGGTGCCCACTCTAGCCAATCTATCAACCACCTGTGCCAAGGACTGAGACATGGTCCGTTGACTAGCTAACATACCGTTGATAACCTGCATGAAAGCTACCTCTGGATCTACCGGGGCCTTGCCACTGCCCTCTGGTCGCTCATATCCGTCTCCTAGCATCCTCTCTGCCTCGCGCTCAGCCTCACGCTCTGCCCTTCTCTCTACTTCTCTGTGTGCCTCTTCCTCTTCCTCTGAGCTAGGAGGAAAAGGGGGAAAATCAAGCCTATGCCTTCTTTCCTGATGCCTGTTGTAAGTGACATATTCGTCACCTACGTGTTCACGGCCCTCTAGGTCTTCTGCTGCACTCATTGTCTTTAGTCACAGGCTGGCAGGACTAAAGCTCTGATACCACTGTAATGTTCCTGACTTGGCTAGTCTAGGAAACGCTGCTAATGTGTGTGTAGGATCAAAAGTTTACAGCATATAAATGATCATACAAATAATAAACGCGACAAAGGACTGTAAGTTGGTATTATGATATCTCTGTGGATTACAAAATGGCCGAATGGGGCTGAATAACTGACAATACTCGACTAGATCAACATACAAAGGATCTTAGCCGGAATATAAATAAGCAACTACGGCTGAATAAAATAACAACACTCGGCTAGATCAAAAGACAAAAGGATCTTAGCCGGAATACAAATACGCAACTAAAAGATAATACCCGGAATATGGGAGCATTGAAGAATGATGGAAGACCTGGATGATCTTCCCGGTGACTAGGGTGTGTCTTTCAACACCGAAATCAGCCAACCGGTGTCTTCCTCCTGGAATACACTGAACTATCTCTCCTGAGATGCGCCTTTTCTCCTCAATGACAAGTCATAATCTGCATAATGATGAATTAGGTCGCCAACCCTTCCTTTATAGCTTTCCAAAACCCTAAATCATGTTGAAACCCTAATTCACTGTTGACTTCTATTTTTAGCTCATAATGACTTAAAAGCGTTGTTAACTCTTGTTAGCTCAATGTCACTTTCCGAATATAACACCTGTCACTGGAGTAACCTCTAGTAACCCTGTTTACCCCTCTTTGGCCCTGGCTATAGTCTAACGGGGTGGTTTAGACCATTAAGCCTTCTCTTCTGGAGCTCCTATTTGGAAAGGGACATTACAATGTAGTGAGCATTTAAGGTTCCACCCTTTTCTATATCCATTTATTGCTCAGTGCACAAAATCTAGTTGTTTGTACCTGTGTTCTAAAGTATAAAATCATTTATTGGTCTTTGTAATTGCACACCCTTTTCAATCTCAATTTCCCGCCAATTCTACCCGATGATCATTTTCTAGTAGGATAAAATTCCAATCATCTACTATGCTTTGCCTAAAATATCGAAATGAGAATTTCGTTTGCTTCTCTTGGTTGCTCGTGGTGAGGAGGACCACCTCATTGGGTTCCATAATGAGCGTCCCGCATTTTTTTTGAGGTTGTCATCGACTTATCCCTACTCCTACAGTGCTACTAATCCATATAGGATTTACTAAGCCGGTTAATGGATCTTGACCGAAGTGTGTGGTTCCTTCATAGTTTCTTTTTAAAAAAACTAGTGGAGCAGCTTCAAGATAACGATCACCACCTCATCTAAAGATGCATTGATTTCCCAAAGTTGGCTTCTTAAATTTAGTACTGCAAAGATTCTACCATATAATGTCAAAATTTGCTAATACTGGAGAGGTTGAACTAGATAATCTGGTTGGGTGATTGATGGAAGTAGAAATTTTGGAATACAAAGATCGGTGAGTATTTCATGGACATTGAATTAGACCCCATTTTTATAATTGCTTCTCATTCATTTATAAGAATCTCACTAAATTCTCAAAATAAAATTGTTTTCCTATCTCAGATGTTAGCAGTTGTTGTTGACAAGCTCGACGTCAGTTTTTATAACAATTCAGTATCTCCTTTTATCACGTTTTGGCACCAGTAATATATCATTAATCATTCCTTTAATTTTTATTTATTTTTGGATGCGAGCATTGGTTTATTCTGCCTTTTTTGGCTGTACTACGTTTTAAGTTTTTTCTGCTTTTTTATTAAGCGGGACTCTTTCATCAGGTTATAGGATTGCTTAATGCAGAATCCCTATTCAGTGCATTTGCAATAGTTGTCTTTTTCATGTTTGTGGACACAATTAAGAGTGATCTCAGTTTATAAGAGATCTATTCTAATATTTGGATAATGGAATTTTTTTATATTATGTTCTTTTAGATCAAAATTATATGAGAATATTAATGATTAAAATTATTAAATATCAGTGTTTTTTTTATTTTTTGGTCTACTTGATCTTCAATTGTAGATATTGGTGTAAACTTTACCTTCACCAACATCCGACCATATATTGTAATCATTATTATATTTCTAGGTTTCGTTAAAGCTGATTTTGTACACATAAATTCGTAACCCATTTTGGGGAAAGCTCCCTATATCTCTTGAGTTATGTATATATACCCATTGTTCATTTGTAATTTATCAAGTGATTATGTTTCATTTGTAATAAAGCGTTTTTCCTAAAGACACCTATCAAATGTTGTCTTCTCTTGTGCCTAGGTTTATTTCTCTCTCTAGCACACTTGCTCTTCAAGTTCACTCTCTAGAGTTGCACTCCTCTTGATTGATTTCTCTTTAATTGTTGCGCTACCCAGTGCTTGTTTATGTTTATCTTTATTGAAGAATTTTTTTCTGTTGGTTTCATTCAATTCTTTCACTATCTCAAGCATATCAAAATGGTATCAAAGTGGTGAATCTCACTTACTCAATTCAATGACTAATCTAAAGATCTTTTTCTAGTGGCATCACTTAAGGCTTCTTTATGACTACAGAACTAGGGACTATGGATCATCTCTTTTATCTAGGATTTCCTCAACTATAAACCCTATTGTCTCTATTTTCGGGGATTCTTCGGTTTTTTCCTAGGGTTTAAACCCTTCTTCAAGTCTAACACACTTTTTCTAAGGTTTTTCCTAATGTTTAAACTCTCCTTCAAGACCAACACTGTTGAAGGAAAATCTCCCTGCGGACAGGTAGATCTCCTCTTGAGAGCTAGACTCTTAACTCTTAAGACAGAAGGCGCTTATCATGGACACTGACTTCCTTTCATGCCTCCAATCATTCCCCCAAATATCATTTATGAGATCATAAGTTTGGTATCATTCTCCATCCAGATCCCCTTTTCACCATGAAAAAGTCTGCTTATATAGCCTTGGAGAGGCTCAACCACTTGAGATATCTTTGGGGTGAGTTGAGGATTTTCCTCCTTGAGTTAGGGATCTTCCCTAAGATCATGGCTTGACTAGGGATTCGAATCCAACTGCCTTCAGGGATTGAAGGGATCCTCCCCCCATTCATCTCAACAAACCAACTGCTGCCCAGAATAGGCAGCACTCCCTCAAAAGGGCCATCAGAGCATTATAGCGCTCCCCAGTAGGCTTTAGGGGGGCGCCAGCACTCCCTAAACCTATCAACGCTCCCCAAGAAGGGCTATCAGGGCGTTATAACGCTCCCAGACAGTGTAAGGGGGGGCGCCAGCACTCCTGAGAGAGGTATAGGGGAGCGCTCTCCTCCAAAAACTCAGTTTTTGTGGTTCTTTCAAATGGCAAGAGGTTCATAAGCCTAGTTAACCATTCCTCCTCTTCCAAATCAAGTGTTTGACATGTGTCAAGTGTCCTCCTTATGTCGTTATAGGCACGACATAGGCATCATGGCAGTATGCTTTTCCTGACACTTGCGACACTCGTAATGACGACACTTGCGACACTATCGAAGTGAGTAATTTTGATGTGTAACAAACACTCTCTTCCTTCCTTTGTTATGTAGCAAAAGGTGACGCACAACAGATTTTTTCAGACGAAGCTAGTACCTCTCTTTCTGTTGGGCCTATCAAGGTGAACTTCTAAAAACTTTACGGAGGTTTCTTCTTTGTGCTATTGTTGAACTTGATGCACTCATCTTACAATGCACATCCAATTCTATACTTTGCATATGGACCCTTCCATTACGATTATCGACGGGTTATAAAGGACATAGATGATGATTTTAAAGTGGTTTGTTCCGGTTATTGTGATGCAAGTCGTGCTCCTCGACCTCTTGAGTTGGTTCATAGTGACATTTGTAGGCCTAGGACCACTTGTTTTCCTTTGGGATATAAGTACTTCATCACCTTCTTTAATGAAGCTTCTACTCACTGTCCACCAAGAAATTTTTCACTACTTTTTATAGATGATTTGTTTCAACGTGTTCCAATGGCTCTCTCCTTTCACATTATGACGTTGATCCTCCTCTTAATCCTACGAGTGTTTCCTCCAACACTCCTCTTACAGTGACTGGGCAAATGGATGCTAATGATGAGGACCTTACTGATGACTTGTCTAAATCCCTTTCTACAAAATTTTCTTCTTCTATACCTCTACCAAAGTTCATCTTCACCAGCTCACATAATCGTACTGGTGTGGGAGATATGGTGTTCATAGGGAATAATATGTAATGTCTTCTCTATGTTGCCCCTATTAAACATCAAGAGAGAATGTGAATCTTGTGACATAATGTTTCTCTTCATGGCCCCGTTTTGACAATAAGGGAGAATGTTAGAAAATAGAGATGTAATCTTAATTTTCAGCCATGACGATTTTCAACAACCTTCTTGTAGGGTGGGATGCTATGAAAAATGTTTTCAAGGCACTCTTCAAGAATGGGCTCATCCTCCAATGAGTAAGGTTGTCAATAACTAACTACCAACCAGATGGAGCGCTCTCCTTTATACATGCTTCTTTGACCAAGTATCCTTCCACACATAGCAATAAAACTTCAAAATAGGTTAACTGCTTCTCCATAGATGTTAAGCGATTCATAACAAAAGAGGGCTTGAAATGGGGGCAACCTCATCTACACCTTGATCTTCTTTGATCGTGATCAAAGGTAACAACCTTCAGAAATAAGGGAGCACTCTAGGAGAAAGTGTCATGGTTAAACTTTGGAATACATGCAAAGGTTTAGGTCCTCATTCTGATGTAAAGCACTCTACAAACAAATCCCAAGGTGGGCCGCTCCACTAATCTGGGCAGTCTCTCACTGCAAAAATCCATCTTTTGTTTGTTGTTGGAAGATGAAAATAGTTCCTTACCTTGCCACTCCTTCAGTTGATCAATCTGAATTAACAGGCCTGAAACAGACCTTCTCACGTTCAGGAATTACATCCAACTGTCCCTCAACTCCAGCACATGAGTAGGTGTGACCATCATGCATGAAAGGCTCCCAAACAGTTCTCAAATCAATGCAGCATGAGCAGAAATATTATCAAAAGCAAGCATAAACAGGAGCTAAACTCAGTCATCATCTTCTCCATCAAAATACACAGGCATACTAGACAAAAATTGAAACAAAATAACATAATTAATGTGCTTTGTTTTAATCAGCCACAGAATAAACATCAAAAGGTGCCCCAAACAGGTATATAAATACTTGTCATCATCAAAAATCAACGTGAGTTGGCCCCAGGCTTCATAGATACAGGTCAGCCTCAAGAAATTAGCATAAAGGCGCTTTATGGAGTCTGCCCCTATTCAAATGTTTATTACTGCTGGTAACCTAAGATTCAGGACTGGTTTTACGGCCAATTTCAATATTCTTGTTGATCACATGCCCTAGAGAGCTCTCTTATTCTCTGTGCCTTTACTGATGGTTTGTGGGCATACAAGTACCACAAGAGTTCCATTAACATCTAACAAGGAGGTCATCTTACAAATGTTGGATATCAAGGTTAGAAATTGGAACACGCCTGAGAAATTCACCTTTTAGCCCCTATGTGATGATGGAACAGGCTGACAAATCATGACAGCTTAGTTTCTGTTATGAGAGCTCTCAGACCAATCCCATTAATGCCTTTAGAATCCTCCAAATAATCTTGAGAACTGCCCTTTTGATGTGCTGGTTAACTAAGGGTTACTGCTACTGCTACAAGTCTATGAATCATGCTATAGGTCTGAAAAAAGAGTACTGGAAGCAATAACATAAAAAAGTGCCCAGAACAGAATCAAATAAGCCTAAACTTCCCTGATAATTAGGCCCTCGTTCTGCTGGAAAGGTCTGCTCAAAGTGTGCAAGGAAAAACAGGTGTATTCCTTCTTGAGAAAAAGTCTGAAACTTGATCTCCTTAATACTCTCAACCCGGCAATGACGATAATATCCTTATGTCCAGCATAAACCATTTATTTACCTCTATTCCAATGTCCTTCATATCCATACTGTATTGTGGCCTGATAACTCTGTTTGCATCTCTCTGGCAAGACAGCAGATCTTGATTACAAATTTACAGCATTACCTTTCAAAGTCATGGGAGCTGCCATGAACCCACAACAGCCTTCATCAATACGCATTCCATGCTAAATGTGCTGGAAGTGCACATTGAAAAAGCGCACACGTTGGTGATAGAAATGCTGCCACCAATCCATGCATATCTGAAAGGTGTGATTGAATTCAGTACTTTTAATGCTGTCAAACTAACTGAAGCAGTGTTGCACGAAGCGGGAGCGTCATTTTCCAAAAATCCTTAGAATCAAAGCGTCCCGGAAGCGTCTGTTATATATATATATATATATATATATATATATATATATATATATTGCGTTTATATTCAAAAAAACATGCAGAAAGACAAATTAGGTGCAGAATATATGAAAACATGCATATTTGTACATCAATATAGATAGAAATGGCATCCATAGTACATCAATGATTAATCATTCAAGCATCAACCATCTAAATTCTAGCAATTCCAAACTTACAAACCAACATACAAATTTTTAAGCCATATTGATATAACTGCAAAGAAACCATTCGGGAGAGCATTTTAATTTGTAAATAGGACTATTGACTCCATATGTAACATAGCTAAAGGTTTAAGACAACTTAGACCTCTACATGACATTTCTGCTGCAAGGCTAGCTCCACAATTTAAGAATTTATCTTTTGGCCATGCCTATCAGAAGTAGAGACAGGATCCTTTTATCATTTGGTGCCCTAGTATAAAACAAGATCAAAGTTTGATCGTATTGTTTTTTTCTTTTTTTTGGTCTGAAGAGTCAAAGGTATCCTTTATTTCCTTTGTTTGATATGATGATTGTTTTTTCCCCAAGAAATTGTTTATTTATAGGAAGCATCTATTGTGAGCAAGGATTGTGATAGAAATAAACACCCATTCAATCTTCCCAACTAGTCCCAATGCCTCAAGTTTTTATCCGTCTGTCTCCTCACAGTAATGGGACAACAATCGCAAGTTGTAATGAACATAGACCAAGCTCTTTTCCCGACCTACTTTCAACCTGTTCTTTTTTACGCTATGGATGAAACTGTAGGTGCTCCAACACCTCTCTGCAAAAGAAGTGTTCACCACCTATGAAAGCACCCGTGTTGCCAAACGTTGCAGCTGTGGGGTAGCATCGCCATGCATGTTCCACCACTCGAGAGAAATCAGATTCCCTATATCTCTAATTGCATGGTTGGTCCCAAAGGCATCATTGCTAAGGATGTAATGGCTCAATTGTCTCCTTATGTTGTCACACTCTTCCTCGTCCGAGATCAATTTTTCTAATGCTTTCATATAACCAACTTGAACCTTTGGATCATGGTGTGGTCTTTTCTTGGACCCACCACCAGTTGTTGATGATGAGAGCCATGATACATGATAGTATTTAGGTGTTAGCACATATGCTAAGGCATGTAGTGGAATATTTAGCATTTCCCACCGTTTTTCCACCTGTACACAAATACGATTATAGAGGTTGACATCTCTAGGCTCAAAAATGTCTTTAATCTACCCTGGCATGCTATCCATTTTCTCATACACCTCCCAAATGATTGGTCGATCTGAATATGCAAACTTGATCATGTGATAAATTGGCTTGGTGAATTGCAAAACATATTGAACCTCGGAAGCGTCCTAGGAAGCGTATGGGAAGCATCCTAGGAAGCATACGAAGTGTCCTAGGAAGCGTATAGAAGCGCTCACGAAGCGTCCTAGGAGGTGTACAGAGCACCCCTAGAAGCGCGCTTCGAAGCGTGGCGCTTCCAAAAGTCCATGAAGCATCCAAATTTGCTCCAAAGCATGCTTCCAAGGGAGCTTCCTGAACGCACCCGCTCGGAGCACGCTTCGCGGCTTCAGAGCGGGGGGGGAAGCTTCCAACAACACTGAACTGAGGATTAGAGAATGACCATGAAAAGAATGCCTCTGAATACTCAAAATGCAAATTCATTTTGAGGGGAGACAACTCCTCTACAAACTTTTGCTCCAGGCCTCTTTACCTTACTTCAGAAGTACAAGGTAAAATTCTAGGGGATTCCCATAGAACATCCACCTGACAAGGGAATGAAACATGTTATTGAGTTGGACCTCACCAAAGGTCACACAGTGGTGCATTGTTATCAATATGGCAATTTCAAAAGTTCGAGACTGAATTGCTCTTAAAGGAACTTTTGAAAGATGGAATCACTAGTCCTAGTTTTATAATGTTATTTGCCACCTAATCATTAGGTTATTATCACCTAAAGATCACCTATCCAATCCAACAACATTCACCACCTTTTCCCTGAGTTTCTAACCTAATTTCCACTTGGTCGTCGTTATCCTTCATTAAGGGTGCGATCGAAAAGGGTTGGTCGCTCCTTCCCTTCATTAGGGGAGCGACCAAACGGGTTGGTCGCACTTTCCCTTCATTATGGTTGCAACTGAAAGGCTTGGTCACAATTTTTGGCCTGCCAGGTCGCCACCGGGTCGCTCTGTCCATGTGTATGGGTCGCGACTGAGCCTAGAAACTCCTATTTTTGGATTTTGTTTCAATGGATGAGATCTCCCAATGATTTATCAGGGTTTAGCTTAGAGACGGCTTCCATCATGAGCTCGAAAATCTTATCCTAATAACTATATGGCCTTATCCCTAAATCCCTATAAGAACCAAGTCATCTCCCATGGGAAGGAAAGGGAAAAGAGCTAGGAAGGTTACTCTGGTGATTTGGTTGCAAGACTTGGGCAAGGAGCTTGGAAGGAGACCATTGCATTAGCTTCTCATTTGTAAGTTGTGTTGACCGCCTATTCAACTAGGGGGTCAACTCCATGTGCCATGAAGATATGCATCATCAAATGCAAGTATGATGAAGACATTTTGGTTCTACTTGGGCATTTTATGTCTCTGGCACAAAATTTTGTAAACGAAATTTCCGCACCCCTACGTGGGTTAATAATGTAATAAGTCTGCATGGATCATAGTTAGGTCAGGTACCTTGGGATGTTTTCATTGGGAGAGTTCCTTTCACCGAGGGTTTTTTATCCTCAAGTTGTCAACTAGGCTTTTCAGCCTGGTTGATTTCCCATGAGTTTTTCCGTCACACTTGCAATAATTCCTCCAAAGTGGTGAACGGCGTTCTAATGGTCTCATCCTTTGGTAGCTATTGTTTAGGAATGATGTAAATGACCATATTAGACATTGTAGAAAGTTTCGCGGAATTTCGTCGAGTCTAGATAGGTTTTTTTTAATTAATTAAATTTAATTGATTTTCCTAAGGTTGGAATTTTAATTATTTAATTAATTAAATGTTTTTGAGCAATTATTGTAAAAACTAGGTCCTTGGGTTTTTGATAGGGATATTTGTGCTCAAAAGAAATGGAAAGGCACCCCCTACACCCATGGACCAAGTTTCAGCTCAATCGGACAAGTTTTGCTATGCATTTGTCCACCCGGAGTGTCAGTCAGTTAAAACAGCAATTTTAATTGCTAAGTATGACATTGTCGAAATGTCAATTTTTGTAATAATGAGTCAGATGATGTGAAATGTTGAAATGATGGTTAGAGATAGACCCCCTAAGCATAACCTAACCCTCCCAACCTTTTCCAACCTATTCTAACCCCTTACCCACCTTCTACACTCAAAAATCATGCCCCCCGAGGGGGATTGACGTTTTTCATTGGTGGAAGTTGTTGTGACTTATTTGGGGCCCCCTCTCATAAGTTATGACTCCCTTTAACCCCCACATCACCTCCTAGGATGATCCCACTCATTTTTTCTCATTAATCCCCCTCCATTTCTTCAATTTCACTCTTTTTTTGCCCCCTCCAAGAGGAGTTACACCCCCCTCCTTGAGATTCACCAATTGACTTAGGATTTGACACTTGCGAGTTGGGACTCATCCAAGTGCCTTCACCTTGCCTCTTGAGCTATAAAAGAAACCCCTCCTCACTCTTTCAAGTGACCATTATTTGAGCTAAAGTTATGCTGCAGGATTTTCGCCCCATCCATCTTGCTCTTGCCATCTCATATTCACTCATTGTCTCTTAAGAGCATTGGAGCAATTAATTGTTGCAAGGCTCTCCCTTTTGGATTCAATAAAAAGCTTTGGAGGATTTTGGATCAATCTAAAGTAATCAGATTTGTCTTTTGCACATGAGGTGATCTTGTTCCTTTGCATTTTGTGAGTTTTGACTAGTTTCTTGAGCAAA
>ML787431.1:1053487-1067270 GCA_009831015.1 Picea engelmannii
TCTGCTTGCAGCCCTATTACTTGACAGTGGCATGGCTTTTTGATTCTCAGCCAGATGAGTTGTTTTCTGGTCTAATACCCTAAAAATTCTTCTTGGCATATGTCCTGATGATCATGATGAGATCTACCCTGAGGGTTTGATCCATGATCCTTTAAGTTTTTTTTGAGCATACATTCACGAAGGTAACATTGCATATCAGGTATTTTGTTCTTTGTTTGGCTAAAGGTAATACTCCTCAACACATTAGATTGTTAGGGATTTTCAAGATTTGGGATGTGTTGGATTTGGGTTCACATCAGTGAACACATACAGGTTATCTGGCTCATTTGTTGCACGGTGAGTTTTCCAAATTTGGTTTTTTGGCATTAACTTTTGGAGGTTTTACAAGCGGATCTTCATCAACACTCATGAGATTTCAAACCATGATTGAAGACTTAGATATGTTATCAGCTTTTGCACTAGTCTTTGTTGCTTAGTTGATGCACTTGTACAGACTTATGATTAAAGTGGGATTGTTAGCAATTTAGCTCTAATCATAAAGTCCTAAGACCACCTCTTTCATATCTTAAGATATCTTCATTATCCCAAGTTACTTATGATTAGTTATGAGGACAGTTAAAGGTGGTTATTAGAGGTTTGAATATATTGTACTCTGATGTGAATAATATTTGGATGAATTATGATTTTGGCTGTGTGCCTTTCCGCATATTTTTTATCTTCTTGTTCTTTATTGTGTCCTTCACTCAATCCATTGAGTTTGGCATCACTATTATTATTTCATTAAGGAATCACATTAAATACGAGTTGAGCCAATCACTATTATTATTATTTCATTAAGGAATCACATTAAATACCAGTTGAGACAACGTTTTATTGTGTCTTGTCAATCCATTGAGTTTGACATCACTACCTTAAATTTTATTAATTGAGACAAATAAATTTTATTTTATTTAAAAACAATTACAATTCATTAGACTTATTTTTAAAAATTTCCGAGTGATGAATTCATTCCATCTATTCTATCCAAACCCGGATCATAACAAAAATATAGAAAAATAAAACCTTACTATTAAGTTTGACATCACTATTTAACAACAATTATAATTCATTAAACTTGTTTTTAAACAATTCCCAGTGATGAATTCGTTTCATCTGTTCCATCTAAACCCTGATCATAACAAAAAATCAAAAAATATAGAAAAGTTCGAAAAATAAAACCATTCTATTGGAGAGAGTAAAAGATATCAACCACATCAAAAATGAGAAAACATTTCCAAAGAGAATAGTTCAATAAATAACATCATTTCATTTATGAATAATAATAGGACGGTTACAAGAGAAGGCGTCAACATGACCTGATGAAATAGAATGAAAATGAAATGCTGGGATGAACTCGTGACCCTCTGCATTCGTTCACCACATCCTAAAGCTTCCCATAATACAACAAAATACAATTACCCTAGCGAAAAAAGGAAGACAAGAAACACAGAAAGATAATTAAAGACAGAGAGAAGACCACTTTTTATATAAAAATGCACTAAAACCTCCTTTGTCCTCCTTGAAACTTGTCTTGGCTATCGCTGTAGTGGAATCGCTCTGGGAAAATCTCCGGTGGAGGCATTCTTGGGCTGAAAACATCGTTCTGCGTTTCGTTTTCGCCATTGCTGTTGTTGAATCGTTCGTAATTCTCACAGCAAGGAGATCGTCTCGGGGAAAAGTCCCGAGGGTTTCTGGGACCGCTGGAGCTCATGGCGAAGCTTTTGGGGGCGCAGAAGAGATGACACTGTCACAATACTGGTCACAATAATAAGCCGTTTCTTTTCAGTTGTCGTAATCTCTCGCAACATGGGAAGTCAAAGTTTCAATAAGATTTGGGATCTTAGAATAGGCAAAACCCCTGGAACATGCTCCCACTATGCACAAAACTCAGATCACGATGAAATTGTACGCATGCCTAAAATTTATACTGAAGTCTTGTGAAATTTGTAACTGGAAAGAAGATCTGTTCGCTACCAGATTTACTTACTGCATCATAATCACACACCTTCAAACCACCTCCAGTGCTAATCACGAGCTTGCCTTCAACACTTCTACACTCAGTTAAAGTAATTTCACCATTTTCGGAGCAAACGTCCGCGTATTACTCGCATTAAAGTGCTGTGACAGTTAACCAGCAGATATCACAGCCCCTCTTCTTAGCATATTTGCTGTGACAGTTAACCAGCAGATATCACAGCCCCTCTTCTTAGCATATTTCCTGTATATATACATATGCCCTTGAGCAGGATTGTAGGTTAACCGATATTCTCAGAGCCTTCCTTCCAGTTACCACGCAATTCGCTGGATATCTATTCTTAGAATCCTCTCGGACTGCGTATTCTCCTGTGAAATTGCATTCATTTTGACACGGGTTATATAAAAATGCTCTTTTGTTTTTTTAGCAAGTGTTATCTATACTTACGGGCGAAGCATGAGCCGAAGGCCTCTTGGTTCTTCGTGGACGCTGGTTCACGCCTGATAATTAATTCCTTCTGCTTTTACAAACGAAGGTTCTAGAGATCCATATATTAAAGTTGTGATGTGCTCTTATGTTTCTTCCGCATTAAGTTACACTTAGACAGTCTTTATCCTTTAACACTGTATGCATATATCACAGCTGTCAAAACAGTGAAAAATTAAATTAATTTTATAAAAATTAATTTAATTTTTCAATGTGAAATCAAATCCCACTCATGCTTTTTTATAAAAAATAAAATCAAATAATTAATGTAAAATCAAATCCCACTCATGCTTTTTTATAAAAAATAAAATCAAATAATTAATGTAAAATCAAATCCCACTCATCTTTGTAATAGTAAGATTACTAATTACTATAAATATTAGATAACCCGTACAAGTTAATATTAGATAACCCGTACAAGTTAAAAAGAATTTACAAGATATCACATTCAAGAATAATTGTGTAAGTTATTAATATTGAATTTCCTTGTTATTATACAAACTTTGAAATTCGCATTTCAAGGCAATATGTGTTTGGGATAGAGCAATAAAATATACTATGCATTATGTACAAACATAGTTAACTTTTTTACTAGTCGGCTCAACTTTCTCATTGTCAAAGGGGACTTGTTTGGTTAGTGAAAATGGGGTGTTATTATGGTCCATCAAAGTTCAAGGTTTTTCAATAATGTATTTATTTTTGTGGATTGTTTGTGTTTATATTTGTTTTTTGAATACATTTGTACTTACAATTAAAACAAAGTACAAGTTTTAAAATCCTCTCAAATAAAAGTTTCTAAGTATCACAAGTAAGATCTAAATTGATAAAGAACAAATCTCATTGTTGAACTAAGAAAAACTTTAGCAATGGTGTACGGAAAGTTTCTTCATTGAGTTTTTATGTCACTATTAGGTCCAACCTTACTAATGTTGCTAGGTGTTAGTTTTTAGGTTACTCCAAAAGACTTGTTTACACCATGTTTTGGGGTGCTTCATGAGATTTGGGTTACATGATGTATGTTCAACCCCTAGATGGTATGTGATGGATTTGCACGTGATAGATGGTCCATAATTGGCTTTGCACATTAGAGATGGCTTACTCAATGGTCGATTGACCTCAGTTGGGCGTCTGCTTGGCATTATTCCCTATAGCATTGGATATCTCCTAACAGCTTGGGAGACATTCTACATTAGGCTACATGGAGATGGTTGCTTGCATGGAGAATCCATTCCTTAGGAGGAGGAGAGTTTTGCATCTTGGAAGAGGGCATCAAGCCCTAGACAATAGATGGTAGGTTGGATTCCTATATGGAGACTTGTACTTGGCTCAGGGACACCTATGTTGCAACAATGTTCGTGTAGAAGGAGTAGACCTAGTGGAGTACATTGCTTAGCAAGATAGATAGAATCTTTGGAGGCTCGTACAAGGAGCATTAGACACACCTATGTTGTTGATTGCAGCTACGTGAGACATTCTCCAGGACACAAACTTGAGAGAGATCCCTTGAGAGGGGTGTGTGGTTCCTATCTGAGACAGAGTTGGAACATAGAAATGGCCTCCTCCTTACAGGGAGTTGAGAAGAACTCCAGATGATTCTCCTGTGTAACGCAGTGAAAAAGGAGATCTGCAAAGTTGGACGTGCCTATGGCTGAGCACAAGGTGAACATGTGAAATCCCAAAGTGTTGGGTGCATCATCATGAGACAGAAATGAAGATGACATATTAGCCTCCTCTGAGCAGAGAGTTGATGAGAAACTCCAGATGACTCTCCTGTGTAATGCAGTGGAAAAGAAGATATGTTGAGTAGACGTGCCTGTGGACGAGCACAGGTGAACGTGATCCTAGTGGTTGAGCACTAGTGAGTGTATGAGATCCCTTGCTATATTGTTCAAACCTGCATGTAACCCTAATTGTAATGTAAAGGGTACAGGTCGGCCCCACCTTAATGTGATTGATAATCAATGTAAAAGATAATTAATCTGGTTAATATTAATTATATTATGAGATAGAGAGGTCGGCCCTGTTGTGCCAATAGACACTTATGTTGGCATGTCAACTCTAATATAAGTAAAGGTAAATTCCCCATTGAGGAATCACATCTTTCATGTGAGTTTGGAAATTTCAGCAAGTACATCTACTTGGGAAAAGTGTGCACCTCTCTTGGGCGCTAGCCTTCTAGGGTTTGCAAGCACCCTCTTGTGTGCTAGGTTTTCTTGGTGGTGAAGGTCTTTCTCTTGAAGAATATAGCAAAGGATTTGGCTGGACTTTCTTCCCTTGTTGAGAGGGGTTTCCCAGGATACTTCTAGTGTTCTTGTGCATGGTGTTTCTTCTTGTGATCTTGGTTGCTGCAACATTATTGGTTATGGTTAAGTTAAATGCTAAAATGGAATGAACTTCATGCTTAACCTTGTCTATTGAAAAATCAACATGGTATAAGAGCATAGGTCTTGAAGAACCCCTGCACAAGCATCTAAAAAGATAAACCATCCTCCTTCTGCAGTTTCGTACAGCCTCTAAGATTTCTGCAGAAATCCGTACGACCCTCACTTAATCAGCTCTTTCAACACTTTACAAGTGGACATTGAAGCTAAAACTTGGTCCAAGTTGTACGGCCTTCCTCAGCGCATCTCCAACGACCTTCAAAGTAAAATTCTGAATATTTTGAGTTTTTAGCCCTAGGGTTCCAAGGGTGCCAAAATTTCCTGCAAAATCTTGATCTAGGGGTTCTACAACTTCTTGAATAGACGTTTCAACTCAACAAGTTCTCCTGTGACATTCTCAAAGTTGATTGTTGGCAGTCATAAGCCCAACAAAATCTAAGGTTACCAGTCCAACCTAATCATTAGGTTTTCCAAATCCAGTTGACAAGAGTTTTAGAAGAAATCCGAACAAATAAAGAACAAAACTTTAGTAGAAGATAGGATTGATTGAGCAAGCAACTTCAGCTCTTGGAAATCAAGGCTTCAAGTCACCCTTGAAGAAGATGACCTTTTGGATGTGGTAACTAAAACCTTACCAAAAACAGCTACCGATGAAGAAAATAATATAAGAAAGGAAGAAGATCTCAAAGCAAGAAAAATAATCATCTACTCAGTAAGAGATCATCTCTTACCTCGTATTTCCAACCTGAAGAAATCTTATAAAATGTATGAAGCATTAAAAGAAATGTTTGAAAGTGAAAACACGCTCAGAGCTCTCACATTGAAGTGCCAAATTCGAAGTACTAAGATGACGAAAGGTGATACAATTGTTATCTTCTTTATGAATATATCAGAGATTAAAGAACGACTAGAAGCCATTGGAGAAATCATGTCCGATAGAGAACTTGTCTTATCCACTCTCAACAACCTTCCAAAACATTGGGAGTCTTTTTCTTCAAAGTATCAATGGAAGAGAAAGTCTACCAACCTTTGATCGTCTGTGGACAGATTGTACTCAAGAAGAACTTAGACTTAGAAATAGAGGAGTGGAAGACTCCCCAGAATAAAATCATGCTCTTGCACTTCATACAAAGAAAGCAGGAAAATTCGAAAGAAACTTCAGATAAACATTCAGAGATGAGAAGTCTTCATCAAACCCACGTCACAATCAGAGAAGAGATGTTTCAGAAATTCAGTACTTCAGATGTGACAAATATGGGCACTATGCAAGAAATTGTCCAACCAGGAAGAAGGGAAGACAATATGCTTCCACTGATGACATTGATCCAGATCCACCTCACAAGAATGAAGATAAGAGAGAGGAGAAGTACTTCCTCTAAAAACAAATTTAGAACTAAACATGACTACAAACCCAGGTAAATAATTTGATATCTAATTTTATAGTTGATTGCATTCTCAATAAATGAAGGGTATTATCCCCGGTATGGGAGCCCTCAAGACTTGGACCATTATCCCTAGTACAGTGTAATGTCCCCCACCTCTTGATGAAGAGGTTTGGAGAGACTCAGTAGTCTAGTCATCCCCACTAGACTATAGTCTCATGCAGCATGGAGAAAAGTCAGCTAAACTCAATGTTATAATATGAAGTTGACTGGAAAAGGTAAAAAGTAACTCAATGAGGAATTAGATCACTTGAGGTTGAGTTAGGAGTTAACCCTAGGGGTTAACTAACTCAATAAGGAAATAGAATGGAGGTATAAAGGAAAGGTAAGGGCGCACCTCTCACTCATCTTGGATTATTATTGCAAATTGCTTTTGGGCTTTTGAGCACACAGTTTTGAGGGTTTTGAGAATACAAACCCTAGAGAACAATTCGGTGGTGAAAGATTCCACCTATCTTGTTCCAAGCATGGTCTCAAGGATGAAATACTCCACCCACACCATTCTACAGCAGTTACAGGTCTTATCACTCATCTAGGACATCTGCAGGTCGTACCCTTGAGGGTTTTTAGCAAGGGGGCGCACCATTCTTTGAAGGAAGTTCGATCCAAGAGATTGGCAGGGCTTTTGGACATTCTAGCACTTGGGTTTTTCTTGCAAGGCCTTGATCATCAGTTCTAGTGCTTTTTGAGAGAGTTATTATTGCCATGTGATTTCCTAAAGCATTGGCACGATTTGGAGAGAAGGAGGGCGCTATTGAGATTCAGATATATTCAGTTTGGAGGGGTTATACTTCATATCCGACCTTGAGACTTCACCTAGTGGCTTGCAGTGCCCCGATCTATCTTTCTACGAAGTTTTGGGGCATTTGGAGGTCTCCTTCATTAGGGACGAATTGTTGGGAATTGACAGGGTTGAGGAGGGTGCAACTTCACTTGAGGATTCAACATTTGGAGGAGCATCTCTTGGCATTTCGGCTTGAGACTTCAGGAGGGGGTTCTACTCACCCCAATCTATTATTCTATAGGGTTTGGAGTCATTTGGAGGCTTCCATCAGTTAGGCCGAAATATTGGGTCTTCTCAGCTCTTCAAGAGGACGTGCCATCAGCCAGGGGGTTTGGACTTGACCCTGGTTCTTCTTGTATTGGTCTTCATCTTGTATTCAGCCTTTGGAGGCTTGCATCTTCTTATCGGGAGAATTTTGTAGCAGCTTATATTATGTCTATTGAAACTATTTGTTGATTATTCCAGATCTACATCATTATTGTATTAGGTTCCTTCTCATTATATCAATAAAGGTCAAATCTATGCTATTGGTTCCATATCTGGTGTATCTTGTATTTCCACTTGTTATATCTTCAAATCTATATCATATGTTTGTTAACTTAAACTGCAAACCCTAAGACCGAACTTAAGAAGTAAACATGCAAGTAAACACACACAAATAAGCTAATCAGTGGTCAGTTAGTGTTCCAAGCGAAAAAATTGGCTTGGGAACATTACATACGGGAGTCCAAACCTTATTTGATTAATTATTATGCTGGTCAAGAAGACATAAAAGATCTAACAAGCAATAAAAGTATATTCCCTTTCCTCGGACTTCAGAGAGAGTTACTTGACTCAGAGGGAGTCAAAACAAAATGAAAAGAAGGAAGAGATAATACCTTCTCTCCCTTCAACAGTTCAGAGGGAGACAAACATTATTCCAGCTGATCTAGTTGCTCCAGTTGATATGTTCAGAAATATTGTAGTAGGGCATAAAAGGCCTACCTAGGCTCACTCTGCAGGAGGCAGAGAAACATACAAGCTTCTCAAGGCACATCCCAAGAAAGCAACAAGAGAATAGGTATGGCAAGATGCCATAACAGAAGAATACCAATATATCTCAAAGAATGATGTATAAGATATTGTTTAGAGACCAGAAGGGAAGTTTGTGGTGACTTCTAAGTGGATCTGTAAGATCGAGCATGCAACTGATGGACGTGTCGAGAAATACAAAGCAAGATCTATAGCCAGAGGATTCTCACAAACAAAGGGAGTTGTCTATGATGAGACACTTAATCTAGTAAGTCGATACACTTCCATCTGTACTACCATCCATGAGTTGGAAACTATATCAGATGGATAGATTTTTGATGAGTTTGGGTTTCGGCAAGAGTGTTGTTGATCCAA
This sequence comes from Picea engelmannii, assembly GCA_009831015.1. Lineage (NCBI taxonomy): Eukaryota > Viridiplantae > Streptophyta > Pinopsida > Pinales > Pinaceae > Picea > Picea engelmannii. The sequence goes on from ML787431.1 coordinate 1,061,981, forward strand.
ACCTATATTATTACAGTGTTGGTGAACGAGAGCCTGATTTTGATGACTTATTCAGAAAGCCTTGTTGTTGGATACAAGTAAGCATTGACTTCTGATTTCGAAATGAAGGATCTGAGTATGACGCACTACTTCTTGTGACAAGAAGTATGACAGAGGACCGATGAGATTTTCCTGAATCAAGGAAAATATACAGTGGGAATATTTTAAAAAAAAAAAGGTCCAATATGACAAAATCCAAATCCACGGTGATGGATTTGAAGAAAAAGATTGATGATGATTCAGACGAGACTGATCCACGGTTGATTGGATCACTGATATATCCGGTTAACACCAGACTTGATTCATGTTATGTAGTGAATGTACTTAGTCATTCCATGAGTCAATCGAGACAGACCCACTGGACAACAACAAAACATGTATATATATAAGGCACAGTTGGATATGGCCTGAGATATGCCTCCAGTGTGAACTTGGATTTGCAGGATACGTCGATACAGATTGAGCAAAGAGAACAGTGGACCAGAAGAGAACATCCTTGTTGTCTTGCCATAAAGGTTGTCATGGTTTCCTGGTGCAGCAGGAAACAAAATCTCTGTGGCCTTGAAATACCACAGAAGCAGAGTATGTATCATTGAGTGTGTGACGCAGTATTGCTTCACAAGCTTCTGACAGATTTACTTGATCATGAGATGAATCCTATGATGATAACCAGAGTTGTATGTGAAGCTCTTTAAGAACCCAGTGTTTCATGATAGATCGAAACACGTTGAGATAAAATATCATTATATCAGAGACATGATGGAGAGGAAAATAGTACACATGCAGTACCTTCCTACACATGAGCAGATTGCAGACATATTCACCAAATTAGCTTGGTGAAGAATACCTCCCTAGTTGAGAGGGAGTGTTGATAACTACAACCATGACAAAGTTCAAAATACATCCGTGTGAGACTTGGCATGATGAAGAATGCCTCCCTAGCTGAGAGGGAGTGTTGATGATTGCAGCTATGTGAAACATTCTCCAGGACACAAACTTGAGAGAGAGCCCCTGAGAGGGGTGTGTGGTTCATATCTAAGACAGAGCTGGAACATAGAGATGGCCTCCTCCTTAGAGAGAGTTGAGAAGAACTCTAGATGATTCTCATGTGTAACGCAGTGAGAAAGGAGATCTGCAGAGTTGGATGTGCATGTGGTTGAGCACAAGGTGAACGTGTGAAATCCCAAAGTGTTGGTTGCATCGTCATGAGACATAAATTAAGATGATGTATTAGCCTCCTCTGAGCAGAGAGTTGATGAGAAACTCCAGATGACTCTCTTGTGTAATGCAGTAGGAAAGAAGATCTATTGAGTGGACATGCCTGTGGACGAGCACATGTGAATGTGATCCTAGTGGTTGAGCACTAGTAAAGAAGTGGTTCTTCTATGTAATGCATTGAGCCAGAGATATGGACATCCCTATGGATGTGCCCCTAGTGGCTGAGCACTAGTGGGTGTATGAGATCCCTTGTTATATTGTTCAAGAGTCAGACTTGCATGTAACCCTAATTGTAATGTAAAGGGTACATGTCAGCCCCACCTTAATGTGATTGATAATTAATGTAAAAGATAATTAATCTGGTTAATATTAATTATATTATGAGATAGAGAGGTCGGCCCTGTTGTGCCAATAGACACTTCTGTTGACATGTTAAGTCTAATATAAGTAAAGGTAAATTCTCCATTGAGAAATCACATCTTTCACGTGAGTTTGGAAATTTCAGCAAGTACATTTACTTGGGAAAAGTGCACACCTCTCTTGGGCAGTAGTCTTCTAGGGTTTGCAAGAACCCTCTTGTGTGCTAGGTTTTCTTGGTGGTGAAGGTCTTTCTCTTGAAGAATATAGCAAAGGATTTGCTTGGGTTTTCAACTCTTGTTGAGAAGGGTTTCCCAGGATACTTCTCGTGTTCTTGTGCATGGTGTTTCTTCTTGTGATCTTGGTTGTTGCAACATTATTGGTTATGGTTAAGTTAAATGTTAAAATGGAATGAACTTCATGCTTAACCTTGTCTATTGAAAAATCAACAACCTAGTGGAGCGCCCTTGCATTTTTTAGTCTTTTTTGTGGATGACGTCACCTTGGAGCTTGACATGTGTACCTTTGGAGTGTAGTGATTCACATGTATGAGCCCACATGTGATTATTGTAGTTTGCTTGGAAATGCATTAGCCCACATATGTATTGGTGGTCTCTCTTACCTTTCATATATATAGAGGTAGGAGAGAGTCCTTCACTCACTTATCATTCTTGTGAAAATATGTAATGAAGAGGAGTGCATTACTCACTCTCTCTCTCTCTCTCTCTCTCTCTCTCTCTCTCTTGTAGTAGTCTTTAAGGTTTCTTGAGCTTCTTGGAGCATCTTGAAAAATAAGGTTAGGGTTTCATTTCCTGGATATTTGGAGATCGAGGTTTTGAGATAAAACCCTAGGTTATACTTGGTGAAGAGAAGAAGAGGAAGATATATCTTGCATTAAAGACATGCTTGTGTGATGCATATTTGTTGGATCCTCTTGGTGTGAGCTAAGGTTTTCTTGGTTTTCCCTAGCTAGAGTTTTGGAGAGCTAGAATTGTACTAGCCTTGTGACAATGCTATGATATCTCCTTACATAGCAAGGAAAAAGGATAAGTAAGTTGTATTGAGTGGTGCATTTCCTACTTCATTGTAAACAAATGTAGATGGTATTACTTTCACAAATTTTATTTCACCTTAGGCAAAAACAAAATCTTTATTTGAAACAAAATGGAAGATTTGGGTGCTTGATGGCATAACTAGTAAATCAATAAGTTCAACTTAGTATATGGATGATAGTTATAACATCATTTCATATTTTATTCAAAAGCCTTATCAAAATACTAGTGAAAAGCATAGTTAAAGGGGTTGAGAGTGTATTCAACAAAATCTCTATTTGAAAAGCATAGTTCAAGGGTTTGAGAGTGTATTCAACAAAGTCTGTATCTAAAACAAAATGGAAGACTTGGGTGCTCGATGGCATAATTTGGTTGCTAGAGGAAGGAGAGAGTCCTTCACTCACTTATCATTCTTGTGAAAATATGTAATGAAGAGGAGTGCATTACTCTCTCTCTCTCTCTCTCTCTCTCTCTCTCTCTCTCAGTCTTTAAGGTTTCTTGAGCTTCTTGGAGCATCTTGAAAACTAAGGCTAGGGTTTCATTTCTTCGATATTTGGAGATCGGGGTTTTGAGATAAAACCCTAGTTTATACATGGTGAAGAGAAGAGGAAGAGATATCTTGCATTAAAGACATGCTTGTGCGATGCATGTTTGTTGGATCCTCTTGGTGTGAGCTAAGGTTTTCTCGGTTTTCCCTAGCTAGAGTTTTGGAGAGCTAAAGAATTGTACTAGCCTCGTGACAATGCTATGATATCTCTTTACATAGCAAGGAAAAAGGATAAATAAGTTGTATTGAGTGATGCATTTCCTATTTCATTGTAAACAAATGTAGATGGTATTACTTTCGAAAATTTTATTTGACCCGAGGCAAAAACAAAATCTTTATTTGAAACAAAATAGAAGATTCGAGTGCTTGATGGCATAACTAGTAAATCAATAAGTTCAATTTAATATATGGATAATAGTTATAACATCATTTGATATTTTATTCAAAAGCCTTATCAAAATACTCGTGAAAAGCATACTTAAAGGGGTTGAGAGTGTATTCAATAAAATCTCTATTTGAAAAACATAGATCAAGGGTTTGAGAGTGTATTCAACAAAGTTTGTATCTAAACTCATTATATAGATGACAATTATACCATCTAATTGTTTAATATTTTGTTCAAAATTCTTGTCAAAAGATTTGTGAAAAGCATAATTGAAGGGTTTGAGAGTGTATTCAACTTGGCATGGAATTGATTGTATAGCCATCAAAATGTTATAGTCCTTGCTTAAATGCTTTGTAGAAAAGAGACTCATTTGAAGAAATCACTCTTAATTACTAAGAATTAATTGTATGGGAAATAATATAAAGATAATTTTGGTGGTGATTGTGTTCTAAATCTATCTTGAAATCATAATAAGAGAGTCTAAAGATATTTGCACTGGTGTATGGTGCATGATTTTTTTGGATGTTTATGATATTTTCTGTCTAAGTTTTTGACACTCATATATAATTTTGACAAGCAAAACAAACATATCCTCATTATGTGGATAAACAACAATGGTGCATGCCACAATTTAAAATAGTGAAATCATCTTCAATTTAATATCTTTATAAATTGGAAAACAATTCAATTCAATAACACATTTGCATAAAGTGAAAATTGAAAATCAAAGCATCTCTTGAATCAAGGTTGAGTCATTCATTTTTACATTATATTGGAGAGAGTAAAAGATATTCAACCACATCAAAAATGAGAAAACATTTCCGAAGAAAATAGTTAAATAAATAACATCATTTCATTTATGAATAATAAAATGACGGTTACAAGAGAAGGCGTCAACATGACCTGATGAAATAGAATGAAAATGAAATGCTGGGATGAACTCGTAACCCTGCATTCGTTCACCAGACCCTAAAGCTCCCCATAATACAACAAAATACAAATACCCTAGCGAAGAAAGGAAGACAAGGAAACACAGAAAGATAATCAAAGACAGAGAGAAGACCACTTTTTATATAAAAATGCACTAAAACCTGCTTTGTCCTCCTTGAAACTTGTCTTCGCTATCGCTGTAGTGGAATCGCTCTGGGAAAATCTCCGGTGGAGGCATTCTTGGGTTGAAAACATCGTTGTGCGTTTCGTTTTCGACATTGCTGTTGTTGATTTTTTCGTAATTCTCACAGCAAGGAGATCGTCTCGGGAAAAAGTCCCGAGGGTTTCTGGGACCGCTGGAGCTCATGGCGAAGCTTTTGGGGGCGCAGACGAGATGACACTGTCACAATACTGGTCACAATAATAAGCTGTCTCTTTTCAGTTGTCATAATCTCTCGCAACATGCGAAGTCAAAGTTTCAATAAGATTTGGAACCTTAGAATAGGCAAAACCCCTGCAACATCCTCCCACTATGCACAAAACTCAGATCAGGATGAAATTGTACGCATGCCTAAAATTTATACTGAAGTCTTGTGAAATTTGTAACTGGAAAGAAGATCTGTTCGCTACCAGATTAACTTACTGCATCATAATCACACACCTACAAACCACCTCCAGTGCTAATCACGAGCTTGCCTTCAACACTTCTACACTCAATTAAAGTAATTTCACCATTTTCAGAGCAAACGTCCGCGTAATAGC
>ML787431.1:1084297-1118485 GCA_009831015.1 Picea engelmannii
CTTTCTTCTGAAAATTTCTTGAATGAGATTCTTGGTTGTTGAACTTGTTTGATGGTTGCGGTTCTCTATGAGATTCCCTTTTGAAGTAGGGTTTCTTCCTTCCTCCTTTTGTATGAGTAGCTAGGGATTGATCATTGTCCCTTACTAGTAGTGCTTCACGGTTGGCTACCCTTGTCTCTTCTTGGGTGCATTCTTCCCATAGACTCTCAAACTGTAGTTTCTCCTTTCTGCCACATACTGACTGGATGAAGGCATCCCAAGGTCTTGCAAGACCATTTAGGGCAATTATTACAAATTCGTCTTCGTCGATGGTGTCTCCAATCGTTTTCAACTGTTCTTTTATTTCAGAGATTCGGGAGAAATATTCTTGAATCATTTCTGCTTTCTGCATCTTGGTATTCATCAACTGAGTTCTTAGATTAATATTTCGATTGATGTTCTTTCCTTCATATAGTTTGCTTAGAGCATCGAACATCTCCTTCAGAGTTTTCTTTGACGATACATACGAGATCATGTGGTCTTTGATTGAGTCTGCAATGATTCTCTGAGCCCTGATTGAGTCCTTCTGATGCTTCGCTTTCTCTACGGCATCTTCAGGTTCCTCCACTTCTTCTTTGATAAATCTTGATAGGTCATTCTCTGGAAGGATCAGACCGATCCTCTACTTCCAGGCACGGAAGTTGTCTATGCCTTCTAGTTTCTCAACAAGCTTTGTGCTTGCAAACATTTTGTACTTGCGGCAACAAAAATAACCAAAAATTTAAAATGCTCAAAATCAAATTTTGACTTTACCAGGAGGTGCGCTTGGCTGAGGCGAGTAGCCTGGTGTCCTCAGATCTGAGAAAATCCAAATTTTACCCCATCAAATATGATCTGTGGATTTATGGACTGGTGCTTCTGGTGCTTCTGGTACTCTGGTACTTTTGTGAAACTAGGGTTTCACTTTCCGGGAGATCCAACCACTGAAAAGGTGCGCTCTAGGTGCCAAATTGATCATGGGGGGGAGGGCGCAGCTTTCTAGGAGGTTAGGGGGCTGAAAAGAGATACTTTTTCAAAACCCTAATTTGCAGGTGTTGCAACAGTGACATTTTTCTCTTGCAAATAGTGTTTTCTTTAGGTTGGCTCTGATACCATGTTAATGTTTATGCCATTATTATAGTTCTTTGCATTTCAATAGATAAGAGCATCATAAGAACAAGATCACTGAGAAATACACATTCACAAGAGACACAACATTTGTCCTGGGAAACCCTCTAGGGGAAGAAAACCAAGCAAAACTTACTTATCATAAATAGCTTATACAATGTTCAAGAGATAACTCAAACCAATACAGAAAGTCCTCCCCAAGAGATGTGCCACTCTTCTTCTCCTCTCTCTGGTAATTGCAGCTTGCCGCATAAGAGAAATAAGCAAGTGAGTTGTGTGTTAGAAGTGAGGCGCTAGCCTCCTATATATACAAAACTGGCACGTGTGAAAGGTCACCACTGGCAGGGCCGACCTCTCACTCTGGGTGTGTAAACCCACCTTTAATTAATTATGGGTCTTCCATAATAACCGCTGGGGCCGACTTCTTATTCTGCCCTTTATAATTGTCTGATGACCAATCCGCAAAAGGGGATTTGGTCCTAATACAATTACTGACATGATTAATCCACAATGGGGATTAATCCAATAATAATAATAATAATAATGGCATGATTAATCCGCAATGGGGATTTAATCCAATAATAATAAGAATGTTCTTCGCAGTTACATTATTTCAACAGTAATTGTATTGCTATTCAGTTTTGAATCAAAGACAACTTTCCAATATATATAGACTCAAAGTCATTACAACATACTCATAAGCATCTTTTATTCATGTCATTATGAGAATTGAACCCATGTGAGGAGGATAACAATAATTCCTCATAACCATCCAAGATAAGCCCAATTGACTAAATAATACTATTTATCATTTGAACTAGCTTTTATTCATGTCATTATGGGAATTGAACCCATGTGAAGAGGATAACAATCATTCCTCATAACCATCCAAGATAAGCCCAATTGACTAAATAATATTATTTATCATTTACACTAATTCATAAAATTGTTATGTGCTCTTATGTTTCTTGTACATTAAATTACAATAACATTCATGCAAAGTTGTATCCTTATACACTATATATATATATATATATATATATATATATATATATATATATATATATATACTTACCAATATATAAAAGAATAATTAAAAAGTTCTTACTTAAAAATAAATAAAAACAAACTTCTAAAAAATAATAAAAGTGTTAATGAGAAATTAAATCTCACTAATGTCATTATAAGAATAAGTAAAAAGTTCCTAACATTAAAAATAAAAACAAATTTCTAAAAATTAAAAGTGTTAATGTGAAATCAAATCTCACTAATGTTAGTATAATAGTAAGATTTGTAATTATTATAAATATTGCATAAATAATCATTGTATTTTTTTGTCCACTGAAAAAAGCATAATTTTATTCATTCGAAGAGAATCAAATTGCATTCTGTAGGTGCCTTAAGAACGACCCAATCTTGGGTAGAGAGATCCCAAAGTGACACAAAAGTTGGCTGGTAAGCCACAAAGAAAAAATAAAAACAGGAACTAGGGAAAAAAAACCCCAAAGAGACCGAAAATCTAGTGTCAAGAAGTCCTGCCATAGAAATAAACCCAGAAAAGCAATCCCAACAAAACCCTGGTGGCTGGAAGGACCAGGTCGGAGTGGTATGAAAACCCTCACAACGACAGAACCAGATAGCAGCAACATCGAAATAGACCACGACCAACAGAAAGAGAAGACCAGAAACTGCATGCCTTCTCAGAGGACCTCAAAGTGCCACGCACAACACCAGACCTCAAACTGCCACACACAACACCGCATGCCCAAGGATAGGACCTCAAAGCTCTGGCACAACCCCCGCTAGATAGGAGGAAAACCATCGACATCGACCAAAGGAGCCGAAACTGAGCATACATCAAACCCTGAACAACCAAAGAAACCAGAGGGAGAAACCACAAACCAAGAGCAGAACAAAGCAGAAGATCCAAGTACCAAGACCCAAACTCATGTTCGCACACCCACTAAGGATGATCCATCACATGAAGAAAAAAATTCATAAGGAAACCCCCAGAGACCCAAGCCGAGAGCAGGCGGACAAGCAAACCTCCAAAGATAACCCAAAGGTAGGTCAGACTAGGTCTAGGAGGCATATAATCCTCTCAAGAATAAGAGAGGGTACAAAAACTCCAAACCCCGGCCGAAAAGTCTGAAACTCAGCACTCAAACTTTGAAACAAGGAACACGAAGCCCATGGTATGCATCAAACCCTGACAATGACCCAAAAACTAGAGAGGGAGGTCGAATGGAGACACCACATATGCATGTAGGAAAAAGAGTAAGCCTCACAGAGATAAATCTGACTGAAGAGAAGAAGAACTGAGACGTCCAGAAAAAACAGAGGACACGAGCACCGAAAACAACACCACCATCTAGAAGAAAACACGATTTGGGTAAGAAACGATGGTTCGAGCAAAAAGAGAGAGTCGAGGTAAGATCTCTGCAACACTAGGAGGAACACACCATCAAATGAAGAACCTTGGTCACCATAAAAAATATGTCTCATCCAAAGAGGAGAGCCCGATCCACAACAACCATAGAACGAAAACTCCTAGCAGAGAAAAAAAAACCCCGAAGGAAGGCACCACAGAAGGGAAAGAAGGTGGGGAGAAGGAGGCTTTGATGGTGAAGGCAAATGACGGGTAGTCGCCAAGAACGAAGCATACATTACATGTGAACTCCAAGAGAAGAAACAAATTGTGGGGTTTGCAGCCAGGGAAACCCTAGCCGCAGACCCCGAAGGTTCAATGGATACTATGAGATCAATATATATATATATATATATATATATATATAACCATTGTAAGTTAAAAAAGATTTACAAACCACGAGATTTAAATTTGCAAGTTCTTAATATTGAACTTCATGAAGATATGTTTTTATGTCGACTTTGAAATTTGCATTTCAAGACAATCTTTTGGATTATCTCAACTTGATGATTTGACTAGTGGCCACGTAAACAATGCAAGTTTAAGCCCTAGTTGGTATAGAGTCCTTCTGTGTGAGAGAGAAGGTGTTTGACCTCTTGAAGTTAGTTTTACTATATCATCAAAGAACCTTAACACATATTTCACAAGCAAAATTAATTTCAATGGACTTTAATATGATACTTTATCCTATGTCTATGTATATTATTATACATTGTAGACCTCAAGAACTTAGTTAAACATATATAAAAAAACTGCTTCCAATTCATTATTTTACTACTTTGGGATTTTAGAGGGTAATAAATGTAATATTATAGATAAGAAATAAAATCTACTATACATTGTGTACAAACACTGTACAAACACTATTAAATCGGTATTAGTCATGTTGGTTCAACTTTATCAACATTGTCAAAGGGGACTTGTTTGGTTAGTGAAAATGGGGTTCTATTATCACCCACCAAAGGTCAAGGCTTGTCAGCAATGTGTTTATCTTTGTGGATTGTTTGTGTTTATACTTGTATTTGTGATTACATTTGTATTTACAATTGAAACCAAGTATGTTATAGCAAGATTTGCCTCACCCTATGCAATCTTGCACAAAAGGTCTTTTTCCATTTCCCTATGCAGACTTATCATCCATGTTTGTAAAATCCAGAGCTAAAAATAAATATTTTTCCACATATACCCATCTTGCCCACTATACAACATGTGTATACGCAGGCTGCTCCACTACAACCAGCGTACATCGAGATTTGTGTCAGGAAATGAAAATTAATGTCAGGTTTCCGTGTCACGACAAGAGATCTATGATCCTTGGCCTTCCATATACTGAAAATGTTCTGAATTGGCCCTTCAGGTCCATTTTGAAGGCTATAAATGGGTCAATTCTGAGCTATGGAAAGAGGAGAAAGAATTCAACTTTGAGAGTAAAGTTACTCTGGAGAAATTATGTACTTCATATTGAGTATGTATCCCTTTGTCCTCTAAGTCTGAACACAGTGTTCAACCCCCAAGCTCTTCCCTTATTGATTGAGAACCTCATTGTTTCTCTTTTATGAGCTTGCCTTTGGTGGAGGCCCAGCTGGAAGGAACTTAGTTTCTTGGTTCCAAACTGTGCCGACATGGAAGTCTATAACATTTTCACTTCAGCTGATCATATATTAATAGAAATACTCGTTTCCCGTCTAATTGATATCTTGCAAATATTTGAATTATTATTCCATGGGCGTATTTGTCATGTTTATTAATGGATTATGCTATTAAATGTGCTAACATCTTTTATTATCACCATATGCTTGCTTTGCTTGGTTTTTGAGGACTAGTTGCAGGTATATTTCTTTGAGTCAAGTGCTCAACGGTGGACTTCATCGAACGTCTGGACGAGGTAGGCCTTTTATCTTGTCTTGCTAGCATATTTGTTTACATAGCATACTTGAGAAGAGAGTTGATTTATGCAGTCATTTCCGTCTGTTGCGGTTTACCCTAGCCATAGAGAGATTTTCCTCGTAACAAAATTGGCGACCATATTGGGGATTGAATCTTCTGTCTTAGGGTTTGGAGTACTTTTCTCCTTAGATTACTCTTGTTTCTATTGAGTTTCTTGTCGTATCATTGCTTGACAGCCTCTGTTCACTCTGGGTTTGAGTTTTTAGCCTTCTCCCTTGCCTGACCTTGTTTTTTGAAACATATACACAAGTTGTCCCTCTGCAAGCTGCATACATACGCTCTGTTTTCCTAAACAGTCGTGTACATCAACTTTCCTTACTTGTTTGATAGGTCTGGTGATTGTTGGGTGGGATTTGATGTTTGTTGAGTCTTCTTAGGTCTCTGTAGTGCTTGTTAAGTGCTTGTGGGATGACAGGAAACCTGTATGTGGTTGAATTTTTGGGCAGAGTCTTTCTCATCATCTTTTCATTTTGATTGTCCTTATACATTAGGTTGGGTGTTTTGTTGCTTGGTATCCTTCTTGAGTTATTTCTTTCTATACACAGTAGAGTTTATATATCAGGTTGCTTTTCAGTCCATGCATTTTCATTTTTATTATATTGAAAATACAAAAATATTAGGCGTTTTGCATTGCTTGGCATTTTGGTCTTTTGAGTCCTTGTCATTAGCTTAGTGCATGTAATGAAAGATTGCATTTTTACTACAGAATTACAGAGTTGAAATTGAAGATTGCATTTTTTATTAGAAGCATATCATTCATTGAAAATTGAAGATAGGGATTTTCATTATATTCATATTTACTTTTCTTGCAGATTCATAACATCATGAGTTTCACTACCATACCTTTTTGAGTAATCATGACCACTAAAATTAACACTATAATTTAAAACTGATTAGTCACAATTTTATTTTCTAGGGTGCACAAACTAGCTTAGGATTTAGTGCCTTGGAATAGGATTTTGTGAGTAAACTTCTCCAAGGCAATTAAATCAACATATGTGACTGAGAAAGGAAGTGGATAAATCCATTGTATAATTGGTAATATCATGAGGCTCCACTCACACTGGAGTTAATCACGAGGTCACGCGAGGTTGGTTGAAGGGATATCCCTCGATACCTTCTTAGAGTCAGAGATATTTATGGGGATCTATTTGTATCTGGGGATCTTGCTAGTGCCTTTACGTCAGTGAGAGGTGGTACTTTCAAGGTTTCGAGCTTTGCTACCCTACCCATATGGTGGACCTGACTTATGATTGCTCGCCTATGCATAGGTTATACATTGGTTTATTAGTTGCTTGACTTAGGTGCCACATAGGTTACTTGCAGGGGTTATTCTGCAGGTACCTTGAGTCAGATAAGGGTCAGACAACACACAACCTTTATGGAGGATTAACTCTCTAGGGGGATTTGACCGACTGGTTGTTAAGCCCACGAGGGCCCTTATAACTGATTATGTTACCTCTGATCTTTAGTAGGGAGTCTCAGGCCCCACTTGGGCGAGACATATCTTCTTTAGGGAGGGAGGCCACTTTCAACCACTTTACCCTGTTTGTGTGCATATTGGCCGTTTGAATTTTGGTGTGCTCTTTGATTACTAGTTGGCCTTAGGATTTATTTTTCGTCTTTAGAGTCTTAAGTCATCGTGGAGCCGAACCAGCATCCCCGCCGGTCCCGTCGCTTGTTACAGTTACCATCGGATTTCAAGTCTTTTCCTTTTAAAAGGCATAGAGTTATTAGGCGTGGTACACACATATCCACTGTTCAGACTTGTGATTCTACAATGATGAGTATTGAACCTAGTCTTCAGAACACTGGGAGCCCTTCGACTCCCACACCCACTATAGTTAATGGCACCCCTTTGACTCTTGCAACCACAATGGTTGTAGTGTCGGTGGCACCTATCATTACTATGGCTCGGCCTATAGTGAATGCTCAATCTACTGCCTCGAACCCTTTTGGGTCTCTTGGTCACTCATCGGGCTATAATGTTCAATCCATCCCTATGGCCTCTAGTCCTTTTTCATATGGTATGTCGAACTTCAGTTCGCAGTTTTCGAATGCCATCCCAGATGCTGGCCCTAATGATAGCATTGGGCTTGGGGGCACTGCACCTCCTTACACTCCATTTTCATTTGGTGGTTCTCAAATACCTCAAACGACTCCTAATATGGGAGGTATTCCTGCTTTTAACCCCGGGTCTAGTCCTCTTGCTTCTGGGTGGAGCAACCAACCTAACGGTCAATATTCTGCTCAAGTTTTTTCCTATACCCCTACCTCCTCGGTGTTGATTCTACCAATACGTTTGGCATGACAAATCCACCTCTATCCTCTGGATTCCCACTCGGAGGGGGTCAGTTTCACGCTTTGGGCAACCCCCAACCCGGATCCAATCTGGATGGGGGAAATTTTTATAACCTCCAGCAGAACATTCCTACTGGAATGATGTCCAACCAACCTTTTATGAATTAGCCCGGAGGAGGGTCTTACAATCTCGGACAGGGTCATGGTGCTTACCAGAACCCTGGATGGGCTGCAGTTCCTCAAACTCAATCTTTCCAGGGAGCTTGGGACCAGATGCCACAACCCCGTCTCCCTTTTCTGGCCACGCTTAATCTGCCAGACTTGTCTAAGTTGATGAAAAACCCCATGACTCATGATCCTACATGGCCCCCCCGTCCCCACCAAGCTTCCTTCAGACATTCCAAAGTTCGAGGGTAAGAATGGTGAGGATATTGGTGATCATGTTACTACCTTTCACTTATGGTGCTCCTCGAATTCCCTTATTGACGATTCTATTCGGTTAAGATTATTTCAACGCACCCTCATTGGGGTCGCTGTGAAATGGTATATCGAGCTACCTAGGGGGTCATATGGGACCTTTAATTAGTTGGTGTTGGTCTTCCTTAACCACTTCCAATTGCCAGTTCATTATGATGTTGGCCTAGAACTTCTGTTGACTTTACGCCAGGACACCGCCACTCATATCTCGGATCATATCTAGAAGTGGCGTAGACAAAAGAGGTTGATTAAGACCTCCATACCTCGACCTTTCTTTTAAAATGGTTCCTCGAGTCTTTACACCCTTCTATCTCAAAGGATGTTGCTGCATCCGGGGTTACCACTGAGGAAGAAGCGATCTTTAAATCCCAACAGTTAGATCTCATATATGCTCAGTCTGGGATGTTATACCACATTCTTCCGGACGCACCGCGATCAACTTACGACCCTAGACAAAAGACCAAACCTCATGCCGATGGCATTGTAAGCTCCTCCAATGTAAAATTCGCAGACTCTGTGACAAGCCATTTGAAAGAGTGGTCTCTAAACCAGTCTGCAGGAGGGCTAGCTTCGTCTGCGTCTTCCATTCCCACTCAGTCGGTGGATGTACATTATGTGCAATCGCCGACAAACCCAAATGGTAACCAACAACCAGGCGGGAATAAGAAGAAAGGACATAATAATCGTAAGGGTGGAAAAATAATAATAAACCCAAGGACAATGGTAATAATGAAAAGACAAATAATAATACGGGAGAGGGCAAACGAGAGAGACGTAAGGTGAAATTTCCCTGTAAGCTTTGTACAGATGACCACCTTACCCATTTATGCCCCAAACATGTAGAAGCTGCAAGGTTATTATCTCTACCGCCCACCGTGCTGACAAATCCTTTCCCACACAACCAAAACATGGCCTCGAGTTCCTCAAACGTCGTAAATGCAACTGGTGGGAGTCAAAACCTGTCATTGCCAGACGACGCCCGTTTGTGTGTCAATATGGTCGATGTGAAAGTTAATGTAGCCACTCGATCTTGAGATTATAGCTCTTCACAAGCTATTCTTGGTCTAGAATCTCCTCCTCCTCCTCCAGAAACGAATTTACAGATTGAAAAACCAGATCCACCGCCTCGTATTCTGAAAGTAGTACTCAAGCGCTCTACCCACAATTCAAATTCTAGAGCCGCCCATAACTACTTTATCGTTGAGGACCTAGGTCAAACCCCTTGTGCAATGTTGGCTTTGGAGGTACTCCATACACGTCCTTCATAGAGGAATGCCTTACTATCTGCGTTAGGAGCTCTAGAACCCAGTGGCTCAAAAGTTATCAAGTTTGACGTCACAGATGTGAAGCATCGCTTGCCTTACCATGTGGCATTCCAAATCCACGTGGAGTACTCAAAGTATACCATCAAATGTGCAATTGTTGATGAAGGCTCTGCTACATGTGTGATATCCCTGATCTGTTGGAAAAATCTTGGTTCTCCAACTCTTTCTAAGTGATCAAACATGTTGATTGCTTTTGATGGTCATTCCTTCCACCCTCACGGTATTCTTCCTGCCTTTCCGGTTCAGTTAGGTGGGAAGACGGTAGAGGTGGAGGTTGAGGTAGTTGATGTGACTCTTGATTATAACTTGTTACTAGGACACAATTGGACCTATGCTATGGTTGTCATTGTATCGTCTGTTTTCCGTACTCTTTGTTTTCCTCACGAAGGGAAGATCGTGACGATCGACCAGTTATCCTTTGCGTACTCTAGTCCTAATGCATTTATTGGACCGTCGATCTCTGTGATAGACAATTCTCAGCTGACAATTGAAAATATCAGTGTCGGAATGTATTCTTCCCTTATGGGTACTTTTGACTTCATGACACCAAGTCATCACGTTTACACCATTCTAGTAGGCCCGTTTCGACAAGGAGGCCCATTCCTTTCCACACTTCCTATTTTAGTGATACGTGGACCCTACCTTCCCCGAATTCGTCTTGTGAAGGTCAGTCACATGATGGAATGGCCATGCCACTATCGACAACGGATATTGCGTATCAAGTTGTTCTTGACTCTTCCGTCGATCCCGATCCTGTTAGCTTGCCGACAGACGAGGAGGATCCCGTTCTCAGGCCCGTGTGGGCCACTTCGTTATCTTGTTCACATGACTGCCTCGATGAGACTTTGCCTTCGAACGAAGCTATTATCGAAGCCATGAATGGTTCCGACAAACCTTGGGACGATATGCATCACCGCTATTATTTTCTCCCAGAGCTTGAAAGAATCGAACAAGATGATTTTCGATCTACTTTGAGCGAGATAGTCGGTCACGTTGTAGTTCCACTTGATACGCATGAAATTTATGCCGAAGGAAATATGGCGAGTATTTATCCTTCCATCACGATCGATATCTCTCGTACCCCTGGCAAGATTGAAAACATACATATCGGTGCAGATTGTTCGCCAGAATAAATCCTGATCTACACCGAACTCTTCAAGGAATTCTGAGATGTATTTGTTTGGTCATATGAAAAGATGCCAGGAATCGACCCTCGTATTGTCGAGCATGAGATTAGAACTTATCTGGATGCTAAACATGTTCGACAACGTCTTAGAGATGTCAATCCCCGGAAGGCTCCTGCTATTAAGGAAAAGATGGAGAAGCTACTTAATGTTGGCTTTATCTACCCGGTTCTCTTGACTGAATGGGTATCCAATCTCATTCCCGTGAATAAGAAGCAAGGAACTATCTGTGTATGTATGGACTTTCATGACCTGAACAAGGCCTGTCCTAAAGACAACTTTCCAACACCTTTCATTGATCAGATTCTCGACGAGTGTGTGGGAAGTGAAGTATTTTCTTTTATGGACGGATTTTCAGGGTATAACCAAATTCAAATTAAACTTGAGGATCAACATAAGACAACATTTATTTGTCCTTGGGGTACTTTTGCATATCGGAAAATTCCTTTCAGCCTTAAAAACGCTAGAGCAACCTTCCAACATGCCATGACCTTCGCTTTTCACAATATTAAGCATATAGTCGAAGCTTGCCTTGATGATCTTGCTTCTCACTCTCGTAAGATAGCGGATCATGCTATGCACCTTCGACTTGTTTTTGAAATATGTCGTTACTATAGAATCCGATTGAACCCTCACAAGTGCATATTTTGCGTAAGGTCTGGTTGTTTTTGGGATTTCTAGTTTTCAAGACTTAGATCATGGTATATTCGTTAAAGGTCGAGGCAATACTTCGATTACCTCCCCCACGCACTATTAGACAACTTCAAGGTTTACAGGGGAAAGCTAAATTTATACGTCGGTTTTAGTAAATTATGCCAATATCACTAAGGGTTTCATGCATCTTTTGAAGAAGGACACCCCTTTTATCTGGGATGAGTGAGCCCAAGAGTCCTTCGATGCTTTAAAGAAAGCCTTGGTATCAGCACCTCTGCTGAAGTCTCTTGACTATAGTAAGGATTACTTGCTTTATATCGCCGCATCTGAGGAGACGATTGGTATGGTTTTGGTTCAGGAGGATGATGAGCTCCATGAGTATGTCATCTACTATCTTAGTCGAAACTTAGTCGTTCATGAGCTTAATTATTCTCACGTTGAAAAGCTAGCTTTGGTTTCCTTTCACACAGTCCAATGTTTGCGTCATTATATATTACTTTGMAAGACCACTGTGGTCGCYGATGTCAATCCATTTCAATACGTCCTTACCGGGCGCATCATAGGGGGGAAATATAATAAATTGATTGTCATTTTATAAGAGTTTGATCTCGATTTCGCTTTTGCAAAATCCAAGAAATCACTAGTCTTCACGGATTTAATATCYGACTTTCCACGATTAGATGAGGATGTTATCCATGTTGATTTGTTTGCGGATGAACACATTTTTCTTGTCTCATCATCCGACCCCTGGTATGTAGACATTGTTCTCTATCTTCAAACTTTGAAGTTCCCTCAGCATCTCTCACGAGATGATCGACGACGTGTAAGGTACCAAGCTAAGAATTATACTATCGTCGGTGACACTTTGTATCGCTGACGAATAGACAATATTTTGTGTTGTTGTTTAACTCACGGAGAAGCCGAGTCAGTCCTAAATGATTGCCATAGTGGGGCTTGTGGTGGTCACCTATCCGGGCTTATGACAACCCAAATTTTTTTGCGAGCTGGTTATTTTTAGCCTACCTTCTTTAAAGATTGTATTGAAGTAGTTAATAAGTGTCACCCCTTCCAGGTGTTCACTCGGAAAATGCACTCGCATCCAGCCCCTCTTCACCCAGTGATTACCGTTGGTCCCTTCACTAAGTGGGGGGTGGACTTCGTGGATTGCAACCCAACTTTGGCTGGGGGGCATCAACACATTATCGTGGCCATCAATTACTTTACTAAGTGGGTCGAGGCCATGCCTACAGTTAAATCTGACGGGAGGACTGTTGCCTTCTTCGTATTCAATCAAATTATCGCCCGGTTTGGTATCCTGAGTGAGATTGTCACTGATCATGGCAATCACTTTCAGAACGAAATGATGGAAGAGCTAGCATCTAAGCTGGGGTTTAAACATGGTCATTCTTCTCCTTATTACCCCTAGACAAATGGAGAAGTAGAGGCCATCAACAAGTGTCTCAAGACCATTTTGTAAAAAACTGTTAGCCAGAGTAAGTTCGTCTGTCACATTATGCTATATCCCGCACTCTGGGCATATGGAACCTCGGTCAAGTCTGCCAACGAATTTTCCCCTTTCCAATTAGTACACGGTGTGGAGTCGATTTTACCTATTGAATGTGAAATCCCTTCTCTTAAGTTGGCAGTCGCGCTCCTACCTGACACTTTTGATCTCGAGCGACGCCTTGTACACCAAGAGAGTCTTGACGAGCAACGTTGAGATGCCTCTACGACTATCGAGGTGAACAAAAGACGTGTCAAGGTCCAGTATGATAAGTCTGTATGTCCTCGATTGTACGCTGAGGGTGACTTGGTCTTCTTGTATGATCAAGCCAAGGAACCACTGGGGGCAGGCAAGTTTAAACCCATGTGGCACGATCCTTCTATCGTGCGATGTGTTCTAGAAAAATGAGCCTACGAGTTAGAATATTATGAAGGGAATCTGTTGGCCGAACCCAGGAATGGGCTCTACTTGAAAAGATATTACGCTTGAGCCCCAATCTCGGGCGAAACTCTTTGTATACTAATGTGATTTAGTGTATATATATTTTCCATTTATTTTCGTCTTCAACTTGCTTATCGAGTTTTCACTTGGTTGGCAGCTATCAATGGAGTGTTCGGTCTACCTAGGATTCGCAGATGGAGCCAGTCGTCATACATGGAACTTGGCTTCCGCCGCTTGGGTGGTTTACTCACCCAAGAGTCTACTTGTGTCTTCAGGTGGCATATTTCTAGGGCCATCCACGATTAATGTGGCCAAATATAACATCGTTATAAAACTTTTGCGCGATTCTATCTCACATGGTATTCTTTCTTTAGAGGTTCGCCTAGATTCCCAGTTAGTAGTATGTCAATTGAACGACAGTTACCGTGTGTGTGATCCTACTTTACTCCGACGATTCCTACATGTACTTCTTTTAGAACGACAATTTGATTTTATTACTTATTATCACATTCTTGGGAGTTCTAATCATGCATCCGATGCTTATGCTAATTTCGTTTTAGATTGGAATTTGTCACATAACTAAATCAAATAAAACCATCTCATAAATGTACACATTGTAAAATATAAGTAAAGTCGAAGATCCCTGTTTTATATATATTTAAGAAAATATGGTGTTTATAGTACAAAATTGGGGCTAATACCCTCAATACACATATACAGTTGGTACTACAATATCCACGACATCTATGCCCATGGCTCCGAATGTGTGTCATGGTAACAAACTACTGCATTTGCGAGACATCGAAAGAGTTGTACCCAAGCTCTAGGCACACCAACCACTTGTCGTTGCATGGCTTCCAACAGATCCTCTACCTGAACCATGGGAATCCTATGAGTCAAACGAGATAGGTTGCCCTGGACGTTTTGTAGGACTATCTCAGCTTCTCCTCCCGCTGCCTTGTCTCCTCCGTTGATGTCGAGGAAACCCTTCTGGCCGTCGCAGACCCACATCTGCGTTACACAAGTGTCTAGTTAGTACTTAAGCACCATCCAAAAATATTTTTGTTCTACTATACAAAAATACCAAAAAATGAAATATTTAAAAACATTTGACATACCTATGTCCCCGTAGGCGGTCCCTGGTAGGAGTGGCATGTACGGATCCCCTCTGAAGTCAATCCCTTCATAGGGATAGTCATCTAGAGAAATGACATGTTGCTGCCACTAGTAGAAGAAATCCTCGTTGTAGAGTGTGGGAACCCTACCTCCCCCTAGTCGTCTCATTACCTCGATCCACCGTGCCATGACTGGATCGTGAGGTCCTCTCAGAAGAATCTCGACTCTAGGTCCCAAATCTGGAAACCTCTCGAAGAAGAAACTGCATAGGTTAGAGGCAAACCCAAAATTCCTCTTACTCCCTTGTTTGCACTCTGTCAACTGGATCTTCATATTTTCCAGTAGTGAGGTACATCAATCATATACTATGGGTCTCAAGCACTTTACTGCATAAAACATGAGCGATCTCGATGCCCGGTGCAACGAATTCGAACTTATGATTCTGGTCAATACGAGGACAATAATTTTCAGGCTGAGATTTTTTATCACTTGGATAGGGAGTTGACTCTCGACCTTCAGAGTCCCTGCTACACAGTGGGCATCTATGTAATCCTCTATTTTTATTCCGCTCTCTGCTCCTCATGATATGAGGTTTACAACCTCTCTCCAGCGTGATAACCCAGTCAAAAAGTAGATATCCTCTACTTCAATTCTCAATGTTTTCCCATCGAGGTTGAAGCTTTCACTTTTGGGGTCCCAGTAGCCCACAAACATCTCAGGAAACCTCACTTGGGCCCTCATCCCTTTTAGTGCCCAAAATTTATATAAGCCACATATTTTCAAGGCCATTTGGGCCCCCATATCTCGGTCCACAACAACATCGCCCTCCTCGTGTTCTCTTTCCCTCCATTCAAGAACCATCCTGCCAGAAAAAAGTCAAATTTTGAGTTAGAAACCATAGAAATCATTGATTGCGTGCTTGTACACGAGTTGCTTCACTTACAGTCGCATATAGGGCTAGGTATACGCACCCTATCATTTTCACAGTCGCGTATAACCCATCGTATACACGACCCGATAAGAGATAGCCCACGTACACCGAATTTCACAATTTACGCCCTAAATTACTCAAAATTTGGAACGTAATTTAAAAATTTAATCCATTGGAAATGAAGAGGAAGGGAAGAAGAGTTACCTGGTTCAAACAATTTTTGATTTCATTGCCTGACGCTCCTGTAATCACCAGTTGAATCTCAGAGGTATTTTGGTCCAATTTTCACTATTTGGGTAAAAATCAAAATGACATAGTAATTTTTGGTTTTTGTTACAATTTATAACAATTTTTACCCACTTTCTATAGTTTGAGTCATTTTTTTTCCTAATGGACTAATATAAAAGTGGATTGAGTTGGTTTTTGTATTTTTCACCAGGGATTCTTGTGGATTTCAACGTTATGTTGACCGTTCGTCACCACGGGCAAGTATTTTCATTACCCAACATATAGGATAGGTATCCATTCCATCATGCATTTTTTCATTATCCTATAACTATCACTTTTTTTTCCTTTGGTACGAACCCATTTGTTGCGACGCATAACCTTCCATCTGCTATAAGTAGTGTCGCTATCAAGTGGTAGAGACTTACCAAACATGGGTACCCTAGTTAGACCCCCTACTTCATTTGGTTCCCATGCATAGATTTTTTCCTTAGGATTGGGAGTTCCTTATAGCTAGTACATGAATTTATGCTAAGCATCATGCCCCGAGGACTCCCAAACGAGTTTAATTTAAGCTCTTTTCCAACTCATCTTCAAAAAGTGAAAAGATTTCCGAGTAAACTTGTCTCTTTCACACTCGTAAATTGGACTTGAAAGGACGTCAATTTGGCACAAGTTTATCCCTTTTTCACACCAAGTAGACTAAATGCCATAAAAAAGACATTTTTTGGCGTTAAGTTGTGATTGCATCTCATGCCCTTGCTTGCAGTATTGAGCCTTTAGTTGGTTCTCTCTTTGCGTTATAAACCATTTGCCTCAACAGTTTTGCATCCTCAACCAAGTAGAGCCTCGTTTATATCCTTCACAATTTGACACCCTATACCTAGGAGGGAACATTCCCCCGAGTGTCCATCTCCCGCATGCATCTCCTTGCATTGAGCATAGGTACGTTCCAGTGTTGGAACTAGTTTTTCTTACTTGCGACACTCATTTCCTCCTCTGTATCATATCATTCATTTGTTTATGAAAAAACAAAAAAAGATGGGCGGGAAGGGAGTATTATCTTATATTGGCAGCATTCGTGTCGCCTTTGAACAGAGCACAAAATTATTGAGTCCATCATAATTTTGGGATTAGCATGGCCTTAAGAAACTGAACCCGTTACAAAGTATTCTCTATCGACTAGTTACTCTTCCAGTCCCTATAAAGAGTTTTATTGATGCCTCCTGCATCTCATGGTTTCATCATTGAGTCTATGCTACCGTAGTCTTCCATATGTCTCATGCTCTTGTTCAAAGGAAGTCTATCAACCTATGTCGGCCACTTCTCAGAACTCTTGACTTTGCATGTCGGCCATACCCTCAGTTTGTCTGAGAATCACATGATACTGTAGTCCTATCATTCACCCTGGTTCTACTTTCATCATTAGTAGGCAACCTTGAACCCAACAATCGACATTTCATCATTGGTCGTTGACTGGGTGGTTTCCCTTGTGTTCAACAACAAGACATCTATTCACACAATGGCATTCGTGAAGTGTCTTGGATGCCATTATCCTTATTGGTGGTTTCTTCGCTTTTGTCAGCACTTTTCATCATTGGTTTCTATTAAGAGGGTCTTTTGTATGTACCGCTTGCACTTGGCACACACAAAATATGCACAGGTTCGTTGGTTCGTGAACATGTTCTTCGTCTGATTTCCACCAAATCATGAAGCTCCTGCTTTGTACCTCGTGTTGACTGATGAAATATGCCTTAATCCTCTCCTTTCAGCGGGTCTCCTTCCATCGAATTCAACTCATTTATTCTGGAACCAAGACCTAGAGTCTTATGAGTACCTTGAGGCTTGCAGTCATTAGTGGCAGGCTCTCTGACCATTGACATTTGGGAATACATCAATGTCTCCTGATCAATGGATTCTTCAAGTGTTCGATACCGACTCCTTTATTCACACTTGTAAGAATGTACTCGATGCCTTGATACCTACTTTCATTATTGGTAGGCTATCTCACGTTTGTTAACGGTATACCTCAATGACCGGTAATCAAACGATGTCTCATTGTGTTCGACCTCAACTCCTTTATTCACATGATGTAGACTTGCACCCCTGGCGGGTTGTGTAGAAGACTTGAAGACATCAGTATGTGGCCGCAACTTTCCTGAGTTGTTGCTTCTTTTTCATTGGACCGATACCTATTTGACTTCAGTGATCATGGGAGATCAAATTGTACTCCATTGTATACATATATCTTCAGATTGGTTTTGAGACTGGTTCTATTAGGACTTGTTCGTGACTATGACAACCATTGGCATGTAACTGCATTTGTATTTTCCTATTCATGGCCACAAACAATTGTTTGGAAAATTTTCACATGGATCTACACTGTAATTCTATTGGCAACCATGTATGCAAAGTCAGTGCATAATGTAATGAGTAACTAGTTCGTCCAGCTGGTTCCCCATCAATCCACTTATGGGTTGTTTATACTATATTTAGACCATCGTAGATACTCCTCTGATCTCACACATTAGGTTTCATCTGTTATAGCAATATTTGCCTTACCTTATGCAATATTGCACATAAGGCCTTTCTCCATTTCCCTATGCAGACTTATCATCCCTGTTTGTAAAATACATATTTTTTCACATGTACGCATCTTGCCTACTATACAACATGCGTATACTCAGGATGCTCCACTACAACCCGCGTACATCGGGATTTGTGCCAGAAAATAAAAATTAATGTCGGTTTCCATGTCACGACAGGAGATCTATGATCCTTGGCCTTCCATATAATGGAAACGTTCTGACTCGGCCCTTCAGTTCCATTTTGAAGGCTATAAATGGGTCAATTCTGAGCTATGGAAAGATGAGAAAGAATTCAACTTTGAGAGAAAAGTTACTCTGGAGAAATTATTTACTTCATATTGAGTCTGCATCCCTTTGTCCTTTAAGTCTGAACACAATGTTCAAGCCCCAAGCTCTTCCCTTATTAATTGAGAACCTCATTGTTTCTCTTTTATGAGCTTTCCTTTGGTGGAGGATTGAAGTGGTGGAGGCCCAACTGGAAGGAACTTAGTTTCTCAGTTCTGAACCGTGGCGACACGGAAGTCTGTAACATTTTCACGTATGCTAATCATATATTAATAGAAATACTCTTTTCCCGTCCAATTGATATCTTGTAAATATTTGAATTATTATTCCATGTGTGTATTTGTCATGTTTATTAATGGATTATGAATGTGCTAACATATTTTATTATCACCATATGCTTGCTTTGCTTGGTTGTTGAGGACTAGTTGTAGGTATATTGCTTTGAGTAAAGTGATCAACGGTGGACTTCATCGAACGTCTGGACGAGGTAGGCATTTTATCTTGTCTTGCTAGCATATTTGTTTACATAGCATACTTGAGAAGAGAGTTGATTTTTGCAGTCATTTCCGTCTGTTGTGGTTTACCCTAGCCATAGAGAGATTTTCCTTGTAACAAAGTACAAGTTCTAAAATCCTCTCGAACAATTTTTTTTAAATAAGTATTACAAGCAAAAGAGAACAAATTTCATTGGTGAACCAAAAAAAACTTTACCAATGTTGTACATAAGGTTTTTTCATTGAGTCGCTATGTCACTACTAGGTCCAACTTTACTAATGCTACCAGGTGTCAAATTTCATGTTACTCCAAAAGCGTTTACACCATGCTTGGGAGTGCTTCATGAGATTTGTGGTACATGGTTGTGTTGAGAGGCACATTCTACAACCCAGTATTAGATCAATGTGTGATTTTGTGCTTAAATTCAATGTGGAGTTGACATGTGTCACTCTGTTACGAGGAAATTCTCTCTATGGCATGGGGTAAACCACAACATACGGAATGACACGCATAAATCAACTCTAATCCCAAATATGTTATATAAATGAAATGCTAACAAGACAAGGCCAAGAGCCTACCTCATTCAGATGTTTGATGAAGACCATTGTTGAGCACACAACTCAAAGCTTTATACCTGCAACTTGTCCTCAACAACCAAGATACACAAGTATATGGTAATAATATATAATGTTAGCATATAGATTAGCATAATCCATTAACATACATGAAAAATACTCCCATGGAATAATAATTCAAATATTTGCAAGATATCAATTGGACGAGAAAATAGTATTTCTATTAAAATAATTAGCAGAAGTATATAGGTGACAAAATTCTGTAACGACACACATCGAAACTGAGAAACTAAGTCCCTCCAGCTGGGCCTCCACCACTTGAATCATCCACCAAAGGAAAGCTCATGTAAAGGAGACAATGAGGTTCTCCATCACAAAGAAGGAAGAGCTTGGGGGTTGAACAAGGGGTTCAAACTTTCAAGGATAAAAGGATGCAGACTCAATATGAAGTGAAATTTCTCTAGAGTGTCTTTTCTCTCAAAGTTGAATTCTCCTCTCCAAGGCTTGGATATGGATCAATTTATAGCTTTCAAATGGAACTGAAGGGCGGAGTCAAAGCGTTTCCAGTATATGGAAGGTTAAGGATCATGGATCTCATGAAAAGGCATGGAAACCCGACATAATTTTTAATTTTGAGCACCAAACCTGATGTACGTGGGTTGTAGTGGAGAAACCTGCGTATATGCTTGTTGTCTAACTGATAGGGCGCATATATGTGGAAAAATGTATTTTTTTGGCTCTGGAAGGTACAAAAGGGGACTTCAAGTCTGCATAGGGAAATGGAAAGGCCATCCAAGCAAGTTGCATGGGGTGAGGCAAAATTTGTTGTAACAGATGCCCTTTAATGTGTGAGGTCAAAGGAGTATCTGTGATGGCTGAAATACATTATAATTCCCAAAAGTGGAGTAATAGAGACTCAACTGGAAGTGCTAGTTACTCATGAGAATATTGCAATCCATAATGACTTTGTACACATGACCGCCAATTTGAACTACACTGCAGATCCATGTGGAAATATATCAAATAGTTGCTCATGGCCATGAATAAGCAATTCAAAATTCCAGGCTGTCATAGTCACGAACAAGGCACAGTGGAATCCAGTCTCAAAATCAATCTGAAGATATTCGTATACAATGAAGTACAATCTGATCTCCCATGATCACTGAAATCATATAGGTATTGGTCCAATGAAAGACAACAACAGATTAAGAAAGGTGATACTGTAAGTTGGAGGTATTCTACACTATCTTCCAAAGGTGCAAATCTACATCATGTGAATAGAGGAGTTGATGTCAAACATAATGAGACTTCGTTTGATTACCGGTCATTAAGGTATACCATTAACAAACACGAGACAACCTACCGATAATGAAAGTAGGTATCAAGGCACTGAGTACATTCTACAAGTGTGAATAGGGATGTTGAGGTCGAACACTTGAAAAATCCATCGATCAGGAGACATTGATGTATTCCCAACTGTCGATGGCGGGAGAACCTGCCACTGATGACTACAAGCCTCCAAGTACTCATAGGACTCTAGGCCTCATTTCTAGAATAGATGAGCTAAAGTCAATGGAAAGAGACCCATTGAAAGAAGAGCATTATGGAATCTCTCATCAGTGAGCACGAGGTACAAAGCAATAGCTTGATAATTAGGAGGAGCTCGGATGAATAGGATGTTCATGAACCAACAACTATGTGCGTCTCTCGCATGCACCAAATGCAAGTAGTGCACGAAAAAGATCCTCTGAATAAAAACCAATAAGGAAGACTGCCGAAAAAATGTGAGGAAACCACCAATAAGGCTAATGACATCCAAGACATTGCACAAATCCTAGTGTGTGAATAGATTTTTTTCCCTCAAACATAAGGGAAACCCCTAGTCAACGACCAATGAGGAAATGTCAACTGTCGGGTTCAAGGTTACCTACCCATAATGAAAGTAGGATCAGGGTGCTTGATAGGACTACAACTTCATGTGACTTCGAGATATACTGAGGGTATGGTCGACATGCAAAGTCAAGAATTCTTAGAAATGACCGACACATGATTATAGAATTCCTTTGAACAAGAGAATGAGACATATGGGTAACTCAGGCATCATAGACTTGATGATAAAACTTCGTGATGCAGGAGGCATCAACGAACTCTCCATAGGGACTAGAAGAATAACCAGTCGGAGGAGTAAACTCTAAGTAACAAGCTCATCTTCCTAAGGTCATTCTAAAACCAAACTTTGGATGACAGTGGACTCAAAAGTTTGTGCTCTGTTCAAAGGCGACACAACTGTTGCCGATATGAGATAATATTCTTTTCCCACTCGTCTTTTTTTGTTTTTTCATAGGAAAAGAAATGCTATGATACAAGAGAGAAAATGAGTGTCGCGAGTAAGCAACTAGCTCCAAACAGTGGAACATACCTATGTTGAATGGAAGGAAA
The DNA here is from genome assembly GCA_009831015.1 of Picea engelmannii. Taxonomy (NCBI): domain Eukaryota; kingdom Viridiplantae; phylum Streptophyta; class Pinopsida; order Pinales; family Pinaceae; genus Picea; species Picea engelmannii. Next base: position 1,106,359 of record ML787431.1, read on the forward strand.
TGCATGCAGGGCATGGACACGCGGGGATGTTTCCTCTTAGGGTACAGGGTGTCAAGTTGCAAAGGATATAAAAAAGGCTATGCTTGGCTAGTGATGCAAATTGTTGAGGTAAGAGGCTTATAACGAGAAAGAGAGAACCGACAATAGGCTCAATATTGCAAGCAGGATGATGGAATGCAATTACAACTTAACTCCAAAGAATGTAATTTTTCGTAGATTTAATCCCCTAGGCTTGAAAAAGTATAAAACAATACCCAAGAGAACTCTTCTAGCCAATGTTGACTAGAGTATTACTTTTTCATAAGTAGTCTACTTGGTCCGAAAAAGGGTTAAACTTAGACCAAATAGACGTCATTTCAAAACCATTTAACGAGTGTGAAAGAGGCAAGTTCACTCGACAATCTTTTCGTTTTTTAGGGAGTCGGAAAATAACTTAACTAAGACTCGGGGGGAGTCTCATAGATAAAGGTCAGAATTCTTGTGAGTAAGAATATGGGGTTCGAACGCAAAGTCATATTGAAACTATAAGGAATTCCCAGTCCTATGAAATAAATTTTGCATGGGCACCAAATAGCACAAAGGTTATAACTAGGGAACCCATGTTTGGTAAGCCTCTACCACTTAATAATGACACTTCTAGTAGCAATAGGAAGGTTCTGTGTTGCTAATAAATGGGTCTGTACCTATTTTGTATGGATCGTGGTCATAGGATGATGCAAGAGTGAAAAATGGAGTGACAACCTATCCTATATGTCAGTGAAAGAATATACCTGCCAAAGGCATGAACATGCGGTATAATGCTGGAAACCACAAAAATCCTAGACAAAACCATCAAAAACCAATTCTTCCCACTACACTATTAGTCTAGAAGGTAAAAAATTAGCACAAACCATATGAAGTGGGTAAATGTTTTTCTACTAATAGTAAAAATAGACGATTTTACCATATCATTTGAGATTTTCCACCCACATAATGCATTTTAGGCCATTTTTCCCATGATCTTCAAGTTTCGATAGCGGGAGCTACGATCAACGAAATTAGCAACCATCTGGACCAAGTAAGTGCATGTCCCCTCTACAATTTCAGTGGTATAAATTTCATTTCTAGTCCTCATTTTTTGAGTATTAGAGGGAGAAACATGTAAATTAGGGCATACACGGGTGATAGTTCATCGAGTCGCATATGCACCCCCATATACGCGGGCAAAGCAAAGCCTGCCCATGTATATGCAGCCCTATACACGATTGTTACCACGTTAGCCCACGTACAAGTCCGTGAACACTTTTTTGAGAGGATTTAACTCAAAAAATGGCTTGTCATTTGTAGGATGGTGATTGAATGGAGGGAGTGGTATATAAACAAGATTGCGGAGCAATAACATAAAACAAATGAAGAAATAAAACATAGAAGATACACAATACAATAGAGACACAGGTATACGTGGTTCACCTAGTGTGGGCTACATCCACCAGAGAAATTTCCAGGTCCTTCCTTTATTATTATCCAACAAATGAAGGGATACAACCTACAACACACCCACTGTAACTTCCTCTTTTTTCTCTCACAATATCCTCTCTCAGAATACAATATTTGCAATGATGCATAGCCGCAATACATTTCCCTCATAAAAGAGGATTGTCTTCTAGGGAAAAAAACCCTAACATAACTTCTACTGTCAGATCTATGACCTTATAATGAATGGTCCATATTTACTATGAAATTGCAATATACATTTGCAAGGCAAATTTTCCTTCAGGGGATTCACCCTCGAACCCCCGCCAGGGGCCCACTTTCCCCCAGACCCCCAATCTAGGGGGATGAGCCCCCCACACCCCACAGGGGGGGAAAGCCACCCCTTGCAACCCCCCACATGGAGGGGTGTAAAATATTCTAGGGTGTACAATCTTCATGGGGTATAAACACGACTGAAAACAAAGACCTATGAAACATGAAGATAATCAGGCTCCACAACCAACAATCTCACACTTGGAGATTGATCATAACAATTCCATTGTTGTTGTACATGTTGGACTATACTCCACCTTGGACCTAGAAAATTTCTCATCTTCACCTTCATGATTGAAGACCAACTAAAACTGAACATGAACTCAATTTCTCCTTGGTTACTCCCTTTGTTAACATGTTTGCATGATTGTGGCTAGTGTGTATCTTTTCCAACTTCAAATGTCCATCTTCCAAGACGGATCGTATAAAATGGTACCTGAGTTGTATATGCTTAGTCTTCGAATGGAAGGTTGAGTTCTTTGCAAGATGAATGACACTCTCGTTGTCACAGTAAAACCTGTTATTCTCTTGCTTCTTTCCCAATTCCTCCATAAACCTTTGTAACTGAATCATCTCTTTACTAGCCTCTGTAGCAGCAACATACTCTGCCTCTGTTGTTGAAAGTGAAACAAACTTTTGCAGTTTCGAAATCCAACTTATTGTTGTTCCACCTACAGTAAAAACATACCCTGTGGTGCTCCTCCTACTATCTTTATCGCCTGCCATATCTGAATCAACATATCCCTGTAGAACAGTGTCCAAACCTCCAAAACATAATGCATGAGTAGAAGTACCTCTCAAATACCTGAGAATCCACTTTACTGCCTCCCAATGTTCTTTAGCCAGATTGTTCATATATTTGCTCACAACTTCCACTGCATGTGCAATATATGTTCTTGTGCAAACCATCACATACATCAAGCTACCAATTGTTGATGGATAAGGGACCTTGGACATGTATTATATCTCCTCCTGTGTCTTAGGACAAATTTCTTTGGTTAATTTGAAATGGCTGGCCAAAGGTGTACTAAATGGTTTTTCATTTTGCATTCTAAACCTCTCCAACACCTTCTCTATGTATTCTCCCTGAGACAATGTCAAATTGTGATTTTTCCTATCTCTTGTTATTCTCATACCAAGGATTTTCTTTGCAACACCCAAATCCTTCTTCGCAAATGAATTAGCTAATTTATTCTTGAGCACTTTCATATCCTGCATATTAGACCCTGCAACAAGTACGTCATCTACATATAATAGAAAGATAATATAACTTCCATTTTCTATCCTTTTAAAACAAACACAGTGATCAAAATGATATCTACTATAACTGTGTTCTATCATAAACTCGTCAAACTTCAAATACCACTGCCTTGGAGAAAAGTTGTTTTTACATCTAATTGTTCAAGATGCAAATCTTCTACTACCACAAGACTTAAAATAGTCATAATTGAAGTCATTTTAACAACAAGAGAAAATATTTCATCAAAATCTATAGCTTTCTTTTGTGCAAACCCCTTTACAACAAGTTTAGTCTTCTACTACTTTTTGCCTCTATCTTCTTCCTTCAACTTGTAAACCCATTTATTCTGCAATGCTCTTTTTCCTGCAGGAAACTGAACCACGTCCTAAGTCTAGTTATTTACCAAGGAATCCATTTCCTCTTTCATGCCTTGCTCCCACTTCGTTTTAGTGTCTACCTACATTTCCTCTTCATAACATTCTGGTTCACCAGAATCAGTCAATAATAAATAATACAATGAAGGAGAGTATCATTCAAGGGGTCTACTTACCCTAGTAGATATTCTAATAACACTTGCAGGAGTTTGAGGTACTTGTTGCTCCTATTGTTGTACATTTTGATTTTCTGGTACCTTTGGATTTTTTTTTCCAGCGATCTCATCAAGCACTGTGTATTCTGGTTTTTCTTTTTTCTTGTATCTTTCCCTGCAACTGATCTTTGTACATGACTTTCTTATTGAATATGACATCTCTAATCCTAATGATTTTGTGATTTTCATAATCCCATAAGCGACAACCAAAATCATTAACACTGTATCCAATAAAGGTACACTTCTTGGATTTTTCCTCAAGCTTTGTTCTATTTTCTTTATCAATATGGACAAATACTTCACAACCAAAAGTTTTCAAAAAATAATAGTTTACCTTTTACCTGTCCATGCCTCCTCTGGAATTCCTCCATCCAAAGAGCTTGAAGGTCCTCTATTTATTAATTAAACAACATTATCTACAACATCTTCCTAGAATTGTAAGGGAAAACCAACATGCAATCTCACACTCCTTGCACGCTCCATGATTGTCATGTTCATCCTTTCTAACACACCATTTTCTTGTGGTGTTCCTGGAACTGTGTTCTCTCTATGAATCTCATTGTATGAACAGTAATCATCAAACTCCTTGATGCAATATTCACCTCCATTGTTTGATTTGAGACACTTCAACCTTTTTCCTGTCTCATTCTCAACCAAAGCTTTCCATTTCTTAAAAGTATAAAAAACATCAGATTTTTGTCGAATGCAAAAAACCCAAGTTTTTCTAGTTGCATCATCAATAAAAGTAACATAATAACGAGAGCCACCAAGAGATGATACCTGATCTGGTCCCCATACTCAGTATGCACAAGCTCTAACCTTTAACTCTTCTTTTCCTTTCTGACTCTAAGAAATATGACTCTCTTTTGTTTTCCATAAACACAATGCTCACAGAAATCCAAATCAATTTGTTTAAGATTTGGCAACAAATTTCTTTTGTGAAGTATCTGCATCCCTTTCTCACTCGTGTGTCCAAGCCTATGATGCCACAGTGTTGTATCCACTCTTGTAGAATCTAAAGAGATAGAAGAATCAATATTACTGATACATAAATACAATGTACCTACCTTCTCTCCTTTTTCTATCACCAATGATCCTTTGGTGACCTTCCATGTCTTATCTGCAAATATAGATATACAACCTTCACTTGCCAACTGCCCCGTTGAAATTATATTTTTCCTTAGATCTGAAACGTGTCTTACCTCTTTCAACAACCATTGGTTTCCATTCCTTTGCTTTATGTTTACCTTTCCCATTCCAACAATTTTTCACGGTGCATCATCACCCAAATGAACCTGTCCAAAATCACCTTGAACATAATCTAGAAAATATTTCCTATAGGGTGTGGCATGAAATGAAGCCCCTGAATCTACTACCCAAGACTTATAAATATTATCTACAGAAAGAATCAAAGCATCTTGTAACACATCACCTGTTACATTTTCTTCCTAATTTTTCTCCTGTTGTCCATCTCTTTGTTTCTTTGGAGCTTTGTAGTCTTTCTTCAGATGTCCTTTCTTCCCACAATTTCAGCACTCTATCTTTCCCAGTTTGGATTTGGATCTTCCCTTCCTAGAATCCCCGTGGTTCCCCAAGCCCTTTCCTCTATCCTTTTGTCTTCCTCCGTTCTCCATGTTTAACATATTTCCTGATGTCTCACATGTTCTTTTTTGTCGCATTTCCTCACTAAGGATAACACCAACAACACCATCAAATTTTAAAGTGTTTGAACCAGAGACAAGGTTAGTTACAACCATGACCAAGTCGTTCCAACTTTCTGGCAATGAGCACAAGATTAGAAGAGCTCTGACATCATCATCAAATTCCACTTTTGTATAACTTAGCTGATTAGTAATCGTATTAAATTCATTTAAATAATCTGCAACAGGCCCACCTTCTGAAATCTTCATATTAAATAATATCTTCATTAGAAATACCTTATTGGACGTCGAGGGTTTTTCATACAGTTTAGCTAATGCGTCCATCAACTCCTTTGTTGTCTTTTCTTTCGAAATATTGAAAGCCACCGGCGCTACTAGGCTCAGTCGTATCGTTCCTAGTGCCTTTCTGTCAATAACCTCCCATTCTTCGTCCTTCATGGTCATTGGCTTCTTTGTTATTCCAGCCAATGGTAGGAATAGATCCTTCTAATATAAATAATATTCCATCTGCATCTTCCATAACTGGTAGTTTTGGCCGTTAAATTTCTTGACCCTAAACTTTCCATCTTCCCCATTGCTCCCACTCGAACTAGTCACCCTCTTTTCTTGTCAGTTACCTTTTGCTCTTATACCAGTTGTTAGATAAACAAGATCAAAGAGAAATAAAATAAGAAAAATGCGGAAATAAACACAAAGGATACACAATATAATATAGACACAAATATACGTGGCTCACCGAGTGTGGGCTACGTCCACCAGATAAATTGCCAAGTCCTTCCTTTATTATTATCCAACAAATGAAGGGATACAACCTACAACACACCCGATGTAACTTCCTCTTCTTTCTCTCACAGTCTCCTCTCTCAGAATACAATATTCACAATGATGCATAGCCACAATAGATTTCCCTCATAAAAGAGGGTTTCCTTATAGGAAAAAAAACCCTAACATAACTTCTACCGTCTAGATTTACTATGAAATTACAATATACATTTACAAGGCAATTTTTCCTTCGGGTGCCTGCTTTCCCCTGGACCTTGTAGGGGGGAAATCCCCCCCTACAACCCCCCCATGTGGATGGGTGTACAATATTCCAGGGTGTATAGTCTTCATGGGGTATAAACATAGATGAAAACAAATCCCTATGAAACAAGAAGATAATTAGGCTCCACAACCAATAGGGAGAGGGAGCATGAGGAGATAGATGCAACAGTGGAAAGGGATGCACGTGCCCAACAAGATTTAAAAAGATGTTGCCTTTATAAATTTTGGGCTCTCAAAGGAATGAGGGCTCAAATGAGGTTACTCCATATGCTCATAAACTACTGGGATCCAGAGACAGAGACCTTCAACCTCGATGGGAAACCATTGAGGATTGAAGTGGACGACATATATTTTATCACAGGATTGTCTCATCGGGGCAAGGTAGTGAATCTCAAGGCCCGAGGGTATGATGGTGGTATGACTATGGAGGATTACATGTCCACCCATTGTGTTGTGGGCACAAATAAAGTAGGGATCCAACTCCCAATCAGGGCGATCGAGAACCTAAGCTTAAAGATCGTCGTGCTTGTACTTACACAGATTTTGGGGTCAGCCTTGTTGCACCAGGCATCAAGGCCACTCTTGTTCTAGGCGATGGAGTGTTTATGACCCATTGTTTATGACTGGTGTACCTCACTTCTTTCTAACATGAAGAGCCAGCTGATGGATTACAAACAAGGGAAAAAGAGAAATTTCATATTTGCATCCATTCTGTGTAGCTTTTTCTTTGGGCGGGTTCCAGGCTTGAGCCCTAGAGTGGGGATTATTCCTCATGGACTGCATGATCTAGCCATGTCATGGTGGACCAATGTGATGAGGCAGCTAGGAGGTGGTAGGGTGCCAAAGACCTACAATGATGAGTTATTTTTATGGTGGCGTCGACAGGTCATAGCCATTGACGACTACTCTTATGCTTGGATCGACTACATAGGGGATCCAAATATGCCTTTTTCACTAGGTTATGCCTATGGTGATATTGGTAAGAAATGTTTTTATGTATTTATTTTTTTGTGTTTTCCAAAAAAAATAAAAACACAAATATTTTTGTATGGTATCAAGTATTAAAAATTGTTTTGTCACGCAGATGTAGGTCCGCGATGGCCAGAGGGATTCCCATGACATCGATCGAGGAACCGAGGAGATGAGAACACAGGAGGAGATGCAGAGAGAGTGTTGCAGAATGTGTAGGAGAACCTGTCTCGATTTACGCACATGATTCCTATGGTTCAAGTGGAGGATGTGCCAGAGGCTATGCAGCGGCAGGTGGTGGGTGTACCCCGTGTGTGGGTGCGACTCTTTCGACGTCTCACAATCGTCGTAGTGTGCAATAATGATATGCATATGGTGCCATAGGCATAGATGTTGTGGTCATATTATATACCGACCATATATGTATTTTGAGGGTGTGAGCCCCATTTGTACTATGACACCATATTTTTTGAAAAGATGAAATATAAAAAAAAATTGGTCTTCGGCTTTACTTATATATGTTACAATGTGTACATGCATGAATGTGTTTTCTTTGCTTAGTTATGTGACAAATTCCAATCTAAAATATAATTAGCATATGCATCAGATACATGAATATAATTTCTAGGTATGTGATTATAAGTAAGAAAATCAAAGTATCGTTCCAAAAGTCATACTCATAGGAATCGTCGGAGTAGAGTAGGGTCTCGTACACGGTAATTGTCGTTTAACTGACATACAACTCATTGGGAGTCTAGGCGAACCTCTAAAGACCAAACACCACGTGAAATGGCACCATATAATAGTTCTATAATGACGCTATACTCAGCCACATTATTCGTTGATGGCTCTAGATGAATGCCACCTAAGGACACCCATTGGCCATCGGGTGAGTAAATGACCCAAGCGGCGGAATCCATGTTCCATGTATGAAGAATGGCACTGTCCACGAATCCTAAGTAAATTGAAGACTTCGTTTACATATACCAACCAAGGGAAAACTTGATAAGAAAGTCGATGACACAAATGAAAAGATATATATACACTAAGATACACTAGTATACAAAAGGTCACGCCCAAGCTTGAGGGCTTACGCGTAATACCTTTTAAGGTAGAGCTCATTTCTCAGCTCATCCAACATATTCCCTTCATAATATTCCAATTCATAGGCTCCTTTCTCTAAAACACGTTGCATGATATAAGGATCGTGCCACATGGGGTTGAACTTTTCCACCCCTAACGATTCTTTGGCTTGGTCATATAGGAGAACCAAGTCACCCTTAGCGTACTGTCGGGAAAAAAAAAACCTATCATACTGAACCTTAACACGTCGTTTATTCACTTCAATAGTTGTAGAGGCATCACGATGCTACTCATCGAGATGATCTAGGTGCACAAGACGTTCTTCAAGATCAAATGTGTTAGGCAGGAGCTCAATTTCCAACTCGAGGGAATGGATTTCGCTTTCAATCAGAAGAATTGACTCAACGCCATGTACTAACTAAAAAGGAGAAAAATCGGTGGAAGTCTTTACCAAGGTTCGATATGCCCAAAGTGCAGGGTAAAGCATCAAATTCTAGTCATACTTACTCTGGCTCACAATTTTTTGCAAGATGGTCTTGAGAGATTTATTCACCACCTTTACTTGTTCATTTTACCAGGGATAATAAGGGGAATAATGAACGTGCTTAAGCCCCGGTTTTGATGCTAACTTTTTCATCATTTCATTCTGAAAGTGACTTCCATGATCAATGACAATCTCTTTTGGGATTCTGAACCGGACTATAATTTGGTTGAATACGAAGAATGTTGCAGTCTTACCATTGGATTTAATGGTAGGCATGACCTCTACCCATTTAGTGAAGTAATCCATGACCATAATGATATGTTGATGCCCCCCAATCGAAGTTGGATTACAGTCCATAAAATCTACCCCCCACTTAGTGAAGGGACCGACGGTGATGGCTGGGTGAGAGTGCATTTTCCAAGCGAACACCTGGAAAGGGTGACACTTCTTGACCGCTTCAACACAATATTTAAAAATTGACGGCTAAAAATAATTGGCTCACAATATTTTTTGGGTTGTTGCAAGCCCGGATAAATGAACACCACAAGCCCCACTATGACAATCATTAAGAACCGATTCAACTTCCTCGCGAGTCAAGCAATGACGCAAAATATTATCTACTCCTCGACGATACAAAGTGTCGTTGATGATAAGGTAATTTTTAGCTTGAGAACATATACGTCATTGATCATCTCTCGACAGATGCTGGGATAGCTTCAATGTTTGAAGATAAATTATAACGTCTCCATACTAGGGGTATGAAGATGAGATAAGGAATATATGTTCATCCACGAACGAATCGTCATGAAAAATGTCCTCATCTAGTCGAGGGAAGTCTGATATCAACTCGGAAAAAGCTAGCGATTTCTTAGACTTCGTTGAAGCAAAATCGAGATCGAACTCTTGCAAAATAACAATCCACTTATTGTATTTCCCCCCTATGATATGCCTAGTGAGGATGTATTGAAATGGATTGATATCTGCAACTACAATAGTTTTGGAAAGTAATATATAATGTCATAATCTTTGAACTGCATGTACGACGACCAAGGCTAGTTTCTCTATGTGAGAGTATTTAAGTTCAGGACCGACCAGGTTTCGACTAAGATAGTAGACAATGTGCTCATGGAGCTCATCATACTCCTAAACCAGAACCATACCAACCATCCCTTCAGACGCGGCGAAATAAAGAAAATAGTCTCTATTGTAGTTTGGAGGCTTCAACAGAGGTGTTGATGCCAAAGCTTTCTTAAGAGCATCAAAGGATTCCTGGGCTCGCTCAACCCATATAAGTAGAGTATCCTTCTTCAAAAGACGCATGAAGCCCTTAGTTAAATTGGCATAGTTCACTATGAATCAAGGCAAGAAATTATCCTTCCCTTGTAAACCTTGAAGTTGTCGAATGTTGCATGGGGGAGGCAATAGAAGTATTGCCTCAACCTTCATAGGATCTACCATGATCCCATGCTTAGATACTAAGAATCCTAAAAGACGGTCAGAACTAACACAAAATATGCACTTGTGATGGTTCAATCAAATGCAATAGTAACAACATCTCTCAAATACTAATCAAAGGTGAGTGGAGTGATCTACTCTCTTGCGAGAGTGAGAAACAAGATCATCGAGGTAGGCTTAAAAAATATGCTTGAGATCGTGAAAAGCAAAGGTCGTGGCACGTTGGAAGGTTGCTTCGACGTTTTTAAGGCTGAAAGGAATTTTCTAGTATGAAAAAGTACCCGAAGGACAAATAAACGTCGTCTTATGTTGATCCTCGAGTTTGATTTGAATTTAATTATACCCTGAAAATCCATCCATAAAAGAAAAGATTTCGCTTCCTTCACACTCATCAAGAATCTGGTCAATGAAAGGAGTCGGGAAGTTATCTTTAGGACAAGCCTTGTTCAGGTCTCAAAAATCCATACATATGCAGATGGTTCCTTGTTTTTTATTCACGGGAATGGGGTTGGACACCCATTCAATCAAGGGGACCGGGTAGATGAAGCCAACATTAAGTAGCTTCTCTACCTTGTCCTTAATAACATGGGCCTTCCTAGGATTAACAACTCTAGGAGATTGTCGAACAAGTCTAGCATCCAGATAAGTCTTGATCTCATGTTCAACAATGACGGGATCGATCCTTGACATCTCTTTGTACGACCAAGCGAATACATCACAAAATTCTTTGAAGAGATCGGTGTAGATATGAATTTCTCCAGGCGAACAATCTTCACCAATATATACGTTCTCAATTTTTCAAGGAACTCAAGAGATGTCGATCGTGACGGTAGGAGAAATATTCGCCATGTTTCCTTTGACATAAATACCATGAGTATCTAGTGGAACCACAATGTGATTGACCATATCACCCAAGGTAGATCTAAAGTCATCATGTTCAATCCTAACAAGCTCTGGGAGGAAATAGGAGCGATCATGCATATCATCCCAAGGCCTATGAGGACCATACATGGCCTATAAGATGTCTTCATCCAAGGGTAAAGTATCATCGAGGCTGTTGGAGCCGCCCTTGTTTTTCACCCTGCGCAATTTTCAATTTTGATATTTGAGATCTAAAGTTGCTTTTCTTCCCTTTCCGGAATCTTAAAACTCTGTAAATCTTGTCGCCTAAGCAGAAATGCTTTTCCCGCTTTTAAAACAAAACCATTCGCAAGAACATTTCCTCTTTTTGTTTTATTTCGCGGTCTCGCCAGTCAAACACTTTATTTCTTGATTTCCCAAGTCCCGAGTCGCGAAAATGCGAACTCGGTTTTAAATTTCACCCAAGGCATTAACTAGGGTAAAACCTTTAACCATGATTAGACGCCATCGGGGTTTTCGCGCCTTGGCATCCATCAGACTTGAGTTTTTGTTCTTGCAGCCCCGATAGCTGAGAACACGATGGTTTTGTGATAACCTTGGTCAAACACTAAGGGTTAAAAACTAACCATGGGTAAAATTGGTTCTCGACACTTCATCACTCGACATTTTCTTTCTTAAAGTTAAGGTGTCCAAAACTCCGATTCGCGAAGTTGCGACATAATTATAGCGAGATTAATTAATCGCCTAATCTAAGATTTCCTTCTCTTAATTCGAGCCTTAATTATCGCTGCATCGCGATATTGCGACTCGGCTTATCATTCTCCTAAAAGTTTGTCTTCGAATTCCCGAGTCACGATATGGCGATTAAGTTAATCATGTCATTAAGGATCCGCCACATCACGATTATTGTTAATTAATGCTAAAATCGGAACTCGCAGTCTCGCGAGTTGTAAAGT
>ML787431.1:1148413-1229888 GCA_009831015.1 Picea engelmannii
GCATGGTGTATTGTGGTGTATTGGTGTAACTCTTATACTATTGTTCATTTCTCATTGGATATAATTGAATGGTTTAAGTATAAGTTGAAAAAGGTTTTAAATTTTACTTGATACTGATTCACCCCCCTCTCAGTATCAACAATATCCCTGTAGAACAATGTCTGAACCTCCAAAACATAATGCATGAGTAGAAGTACCTCTCAAATACCTGAGAATCCACTTTACTTCCTCCCAATGTTCTTTACCTGGATTTTTCATATACCCGCTCACAACTTCCACTGCATGTGCAATATATGGTCTTGTGCAAACCATCACATACATCAAGCTGCCAACTGCTGATGAATAAGGGACCCTGGACATGTATTCTATCTCCTCATGTGTCTGAGGACACATTTCTTTGGTTAATTTGAAATGGCCGGCCAAAGGTGTACTAATTGTTTTTGCATTCTGCATTCTAAACCTTTCCAACACCTTCTCTATGTACTCACCCCGAGACAATGCCAAATTGCATTTTTTCATATCTCTTGTTATTCTCATACCAAGTATTTTCTTTGCAGCACCCAAATCCTTCATCGCAAATGAATTAGCTAATTTCTTCTTGAGCACATTTATATCCTGCATATTAGAGCCTACAACAAGCATGTCATCTAAATACAATAGCAAGATAATATAGATTCCATTTTCTATCCTTCTAAAATAAACATAGTGATCAGAATGACATCTACAATAACCTTGTTCTATCATAGGATAAAATCATGAAGGTGGGTAACACTTTTGTGAGAATCAGGTCTCCAAAATTCTTAGAAACCTTTTTTCGGCCGAAAAATGTTTCGGCGGAACCTTTGAACGTCAAATCGAATGATATTGTGACGACGCTCTCGATTTTCATGTACAATTTTAGCCGAACGATTTTTTTTTTATCTGGTAACATCTTTTTGGCTGAAAGATATTTCAATCGAAAGATTCGTTCGACCGAACACTTACTAGCGGGACATATTTTTTTATTCGGTAACATCTTTTCGTCCGAAAGGTTTTTTCGTACGAAAAAAATCTGTCGGTCGAAAAAGTTTTTATATATTACCCGCACATCGGTCAGTCCATCCTTTTCGAGCTGCTGACAGTCTGTTGGTGATGTTGGTGCTGTAGCTGTTGGTGATGTTGTCGTTTTGGTGTTGTTGGTGCTGTCGTTGTTGGTGATGTCGCTGTTTTCGTTGTTGGTCACTGTTATAGTTGGTGTTGTTGGTGCTGTCGTTGTTGGTGCTATCGTTGTTGGTATTGTTGGTCGTTGTTATAACATGTATGTTATATTTTTTAAATTAGTGTAAATTAGTGTAATTAGCCTGTTAAACAATGAATTAAGAACATTGAATTCATTGTGCTTAATTCACCGTGCTTTTAATTCAGTGTGATTTTTTAAGCACAGTGAATTAAGAACAGTGCATTCACCGTGCTTAATTCACTGTGATCTGTTGTTGTTGGTTGTTGTTATAGTAGGTATGTTATAGTTTTTTAAATTAGTGTAAATTAGTGTAATTAGGCTAATTAGTGTAATTAGCATGTTAAACAATGAATTAAGCACAATGAATTCTCTATGCTTAATTCGTTGTGATTTTAAGCACATTGAATTAAAAGAACAGTGAATTAAGCACAATGAATTAAAAGCATAGTGAATTAAGCACTCTGAATTCCTATACCTAATAAGAATAAGGAAGAGCTCTGATAACTCCTCTTCTGACTCTTTCTACCTAAAATAAAAAAAGAGTAATTAATCCTATTGTTTACTAAGCTGAATAATCTAAACATCTACTATCTCCTAAAGAAAAATCCTACTGTTCATACTTTTACAACAAGACAGTGAATTAAGCACAATAAATTCACTGTGTTTTTAATTCATTGTGCTTAAAAATCACAATGAAACTTTCGAGGAAATGCTCCCAATTCGCTAAGCTAAGTATGGTCGGCAACCAAACATGTCTTCATGCAACATTGACGCCTTAACTTAACACAATAGACAAACTCTTTATGTTATGACCTGCCACCAGACTCTATATTCAACATGGGAGGGGTATTCGAGAAAACCTTTCGCCTCACTCAATAGTCCCCCCAACCCATAATTCTCTTGACTTTCCCCATCAAAGTATCCCTAGGCATATGTTTTTTCAATATTTGGACTAGGAACCACTCTTGGAGGATTTTTCGTACCTGGTTTCCACACTCCCTCATAAGCATACTTGATTTGAGAAAAAAAACTTGAATGGGCACCCATTTCTTTATTTTGAAAGATCATATCATTCCTAGCTAGCCAAAGGGACCAAATGACTATACAAGGAAGATCTTTATTAGCTTGGACAAATTTTGTCTTAAACCAAATATCTATACAATCCACTACAATATATCCCTGCCATTTACCATTTCCGCCTGCTAATTTAAGAGCTTCCTCCCATATTTATTTTGTGAAAGGACATGTTATCATCAAGTGAGGTAAGGTCTCATCATTACCTTTGCAAAAGATGCATCTTCATGTCCCATGCCATGCTCTCTTTTTACAATTATCCCAAGTCAATATTTTGTTTGCAAGAACTAGCCAAAGGAATTTTTTTTGTTTTAAAGGGGATTTTATTTTCCATGCAGACTTCCACTGCCACTTCCGATCATTTTCCTCCTCTACCCGAAACATTGCTTTATATCCTAACTGTGTTGTGTATCTTCCTGATGAGATTTGTTTAGACCAAACAATTTCATCCTCTTCCTCTCCTAATCTAATTGCACTCCGTTTCAACTTTTGTACAGATAGAGTCCAACATTCTGCTTCCTCCCCTTGCAAGCCTATCCTATTTTCTTCCTTCCAAACCTAATACCAGATAGAAATATTGGTAGGGTCTATTGACTCTACCAAATAGCATAGCCTTTCAGATTAAGCACAATGAATTAAGCACAGTGAATTCATTGTGCTTAATTCATTGTGTTGTATATAATATACTCTTTTCTAATCCACTGTGCTTAAAAAAAGCAGTGAATTAAGCACAATGAATTCAACACAATGAATTCAAATTGTGCATGTAAATCTATTTGCCAAAGTTTGATGTAAATCTAGTGTGCATGGAAAAGAGATTGATGTATCCTTGTTTTCCAAAACCAATCTCACAAGTTAACAACAAATACAAGTTAATTATAAGTGTGTGGGTTATCAACAATCTGATTCATGCAAAGAGAAACTAGATACCATGAATATTGAAATTCTTCAAACCAATAGAAATTTGTCATTAGAGTTTAAGAAGTGTTTATTTTTAGGTGAAATATTAACCATGCATATGAAAGTGAAGGGATTAGTTCTCCATAAAACAACGAGTGTTTACCCATTCAAAATAGTGCTAGAAATGAGTTAATATTAAACAAGATCATATTCTTATTTACTTCACCTATCTACACATCTAAATATAGGAATACACCATTAGATTTCATATAAGATAATATACCATTATATTTCATATAAGATAATATAGGCCATTGTTAGTGTTTCCAACTTTAATATGAATCGTTTTAATTCTAAGTGCAAATATATTATACTCTAGTGTGTGTATATTATATTTATGCCAAATGATTTAAATATTATGTGTGTTAAACCAGGGAATCAACAAACCCTTAAATACTAGCACTTGGGAAATGAAATGTTCCAACAACAAATCAAAGTTGTTCTAGGACTTAAACCATCAATTAGGTTCTAGAATTTAAACCATCAATTAGGTTCTAGAATTGTATCAGGTCCTAAATTACTTGAAACAACAATCAAATAGTGTGCAATGAATATGTATTTAATCTTTAGAAATATGACACACTTTAATCATTCACAATTGTGGTCTGGTCACTGTGCTTAATTCATTGTGTTGTATATAATATATTCTTTTCTAATAATTGACAACAATTTGGTGAGAACATCATGCTAATAAGATTATACAATACTATCATATCAATAGTGACCAAAGGACTCAGTAACAACACATCATGGACTTACTTTTCTATAAATACCATTGTAATCCCATTAGATCAGTAATCACATGTATTACATTTAGTATATCAACAACACATTAGCTATTGATATTACTTCTCCTTATTCACGTAATCTTCATAGTAATCATTACTAATGAATCTGTGGTGTCAAATGCTTAGTAGTATAATTGTGTTCTTTGAGTAAGCTCTACCTTATTTCCATAATCTTTGTACATGAGTTAGCTAAGATGATATTACTAGTACCATAAAGAGCATAGGTAATGATACTTATTACTCATAGATAGTGTAATGATAGTAACCTAATATGGAAACTGTAACATAAGCAGATAGAGTGGATTAGTACTAAGAGCTTGAACGAGCATGACCTTATACTGTTACATGATAGTAAGTAATCATGTATCTTTTCTTAAGCTGGTGTTATATGTAATACAATCCTATCTGTTACGTATTATGTGTATTCAATGAAGCTTGTTATTACAGAAAGCATACCCTTATTGGTATAATGGAAACTGTACTAACCTAACTAATATGGTAAATACATCTACTTATCTTTGTTAGCTATATAAGTATTCCAGTAATTACGTATATGGATTAATGAAAACACATATGATATACAAAGCACATTGAGATTACACTAGTGACCTTTTGCTCATAAGGATATGGATAGTAATCACACCTTAATTAGGTGAAATACACGGGATAAGCTTAACCTGTTTCATGAAAGCTAGAAACACTGACTTAACTAGTAATGATAAGGATCAGTTTATGAAGCACGTATACCTTATCTCTATATGTCTATGTTCTCCATGTATCTAGTCCATTCATATTGGTTGATCAAGTACAAGCTTCATTAGTTATACCTATTACTAACCTATATTGAATAAGTCACTAAACAATGGTAATCAAAGAGAGCTTGATTGTATGACCTTATTGAACATGATGCAATGGACTTGTAAATTAGTTATATCTATAATATGTCTTTGATGCTTTGAAGTTGTTATAAATGCTTAAATGCCTTCAAGTTGTTTTATAAATTATATTTCCATTTTATGTTTCTATAACTTATGAACTTTCATATTCATGGATTTTCAAAGGATATCTAGATCGAGGCAAGATGTTGAGACAAGAGTCTCCAAAAATGCCTCACAAACGCTTTAGGCTATTCAATGAAGGAGTAAGAGGAACCCCTTCTTTCACTAAGACTCCAAGGATGTCGAAGACCCCTATCTCAACAAGGCATGGAAACTTGGGAGGGGAAACTAGTAGTGACCAAAGGCAATCTAGTCAAAGGAGGAGATTATCAAATGAATGTGTGAATAGATCATCCATAGAATGTGCTCAAAATAGTGCTATGGATGCAACTTTATTAGATAGGTTGCACATTAATACTCCAATACTAGAGAATGCAGGGAATGCATCACGACAAGAAAATATGTTCGACAATTTTGTTTTATTTTGTTTTTGTGTATTTATGTTTTTGTTATATATATATATGTTTTTTAATTTTTTTTATGTTTTTTGTTTCTGTTAAATGTTTTAGTTTCAAATGTGTATGTGTAGAGGATGAGTTTATTGCAAGATAATATAATGAAAGAGAGAGTGCTTATGATGAAGATTCCAATGTTGGTGAAGAGGGTGAAGGTGGATTTAGGGGGCGTTATCAAGAAACAAAAGATTACACACCTATGTCCACATATCCCTTAGATGTTGGTGATGAGATTCCTTGGGAAGGGTATACTAAAGCAATGACCTTCAAACGATGCCCAGGTGTTAAAAGCAGGCTGCAAAATGATTTGAGGTGCTTGGAACTCCCTCGAGAGAGTAAGTAAAGCTTGGAGATTGTTTTGCATTCATTGCAAAACTTTATGGATGCATATCAAAAGATGGGGCCAATGACTGATAGTTTTATCGATTTGATGAGGAGACGAAAGTCGAAGGTGATGGGCCCCGATAAATGGGAAGTAGTAAAAAATAGAGTTTCAAAAGAATATGCAATTTCTATGTTTAATTTCAAAGAGGGGCCAAAGCGAAAGATGTTGAAGGTGTAATATTTTAAGCACCCCAACATAGCAGGACACCCGCATAATAGATTTTTGGCAGCGTATGGGAAGTTTCCGTGGAATGATGAGGTTCCACATTACTTTGATAGACTCTTTTATGCAAAATTTTTCATGGGAATGCACCCTGATTATACCAACCTACCGTCTAGTTATTATGGGGCTGGTAAATGATGAACATATGATCGAAAAGGGGCATACCGAAATGAAACATTGCAGAGGCCTCCACGACCTTTGGTATTTTGTCCAACAGGAAAATTTGCCTCGCATTTAAAGATGCAAGCTACATCAAATGTTGGAAAGGAGACCACAAATGCAATCGGGGAAAATTTAGAATCAATTTTTTATGGTGTTGATGTTGGTTTGAACCGTCAGAGAAAATAAGCCAATCCTCATGTCAATTTTGTTTACAAACCATATGAGGAGATAGATTCCATGTCCATAGAGGATATACGAGAGTATGCAAAACATTTCCATAATAGTTTGAAGGAGTTGATTCAAAATGATGAACCAGACATCAGATTGGTATGTGTTACAGTTAATAAATTTTTCATTCATTTGAGGATAGTTTTCTTGTAGTTCTAGATACATATCATTGTATCTTTAAAAATAATTGGGTTGTTATCATCATTCATTGCAGTTTGGACATTTGTTAAATGAATCTCCAGTGAATAGGGGACTTGATTCATCGAGCTTAAATTTGGAAGGGTTGAATCATGTATGTGCTTAAAAATATCCACTTTAGTTGTCAAAACTTCAGAACTTGTTGAATAATCAACATGTATGATTTTTGTTTTTTGTATTAATGTAAAAACATATTCCTATTCCGTCTCCCACTACTTGGGCAGGCTTGTCCCAATTCTCATTGGGAGAGTTTGAAGAGGGTGGGAGTTCAAAGGTATCATTGTATGTTGAAAACAAATTTAGTTATATATGAAAATTGCAATGTCATTTAAATTATTAATTTAAAAGAAAAATGTCTTAAACAATATATAATTTATTGAATCTTAGGGTATCGTGGGTAAGACCGCGATTCAACCGACCATGGGAATTCCATCCTCTTCTGTTGTTGATGATATTCAGGTTGGCACATCACTAGTATTACATGTTTCAAAATTTAAAACTACAATTTAATTTGTTAAAATCATTTAAATTTAATTTTCAAATGTACAAATTTGAAATGTGTTATAGGGCAATGTGGAGAAGAGAGCACGGGAGAGTGGGATTGAGGAGGATGCATCCATACCTGAGAATTATGCATCTATTCAGGATGATGCTTCATTAAATGTATGTACATTGCACATTAGTGAGTTTTAGTTTGTTCTTATGCCGAGCCTTTTCTATATAAATGTTCAATCTTATTTGTGTTGAATATGCATTTCTTTTTTTACTTTTTTTTTTTCAAATTTATGTTTGATCAACTTTTTAATTAAGTCTGTCCTATTCATAGAAGGGTTACTCAATTATTGTCTGTATAACTTCTCAACGCTTCGATCAATCATTTTAAAATATATAGAACTCCTATATAAGTTTTTCGTCGTCTAAAATGGTACATTCAATCTTATTTATGTTTGGATAATGATGCAAACCTAATTATGAAATCTAGCATTTGATTATATGAGAACAAAATATAGATCTCCCAAATCAAAAAGAGGGAAGATTCTAAATTCACTTGGATACTGATCTTATTTAATATTATATCACGATTCAACCCGAACTATTCTAGATTTAAAAATATGATTACATAATCTTATTCATGATCTTATTTATACATGTTTAAACTTTAGATCATGATGCAGACAATTTTGAACTTGAGCATTTGATTATTTGAGAACAAACTCTATCCCACATCAGAAAAGGGGAAGATTCCAAATTTTCTTCGATTGCATTCCTTTCCTTCTTGTCCAAGAATGGTGTAATATGGAGATGTGTTTTCTACATACAACAAAGTGAATTCCACTATTCCATCTATTCCACTGCAGAAGAGGAGATACGTATTTTCCTTGAAGAATGAATACTATTTTCCTTGAAGAATGGCTTAATATGGAGATTTGTGAACTTTCTTCATGTACACAAGACAATTTACAAGCACACAAATTTTCTCTTCAAAAATTTGCTAGATATGACCTTACTTTGTTTAGATCATGTAAGCAATGTTGAAAAACATTTCGTTATAAAAGAAAATTAAATATTTATGCAAATAATGGCTTAATATGGAGAGTAACTATTTTGGAAGTGATAATATTTAGAGAGAGCAATAATCTTAGATCTGTGGAACTCTGGTTGGGTATGCTATTCTTGCTCACATGGTTATTTTAATATTGATGATCTGCTTGGGTATGTTATTCTTTCTCATTGTTATTTAATAAAGTTAAATATCTTTAAAATATTGCTAATAAAGTATATGCTAGTATGTGTTATTGGTTTTTCTTTTTATTGTTAAAGTGATGTTTAAATTATTGGTAGAAAAGAAGCACATGGATTTTGGAAGATGAAACTGTTGAATCTTAGATCTGTGGAACTCCGGTTGGGTATGTTATTCTTGCTCACATGGTTATGTTAATCTTGATGGTCTGCTTGGGTATGTTATTCTTTCACATTGTTATTTAATAAAGTTAAATATCTTTAAAATATTTGCTAATAAAGTATACGCTAATATGTGTTATTGGTTTTTCTTTTTATTGTTACAGTGATGTTTAAATTATTGGTAGAAAAGGAGCACACGGATTTTGGAAGAGGAAACTTCAACAATTTTGGTATGTCAATTTTTCTTTAGTCACAATTTGTTTTATTTATCTAAAATGGTATGTGTACATTTTATTTGAAATTTTTAAATTTTAAATTTGAAAAATGTTTTTTTTTTCCAGGTATGAAGAGATATATCTCAACGATGGTTTAGAGTTGAAGTTTGGAGATAAATGTTAATTGCTTCTTGGTTTTTATTAGTTTTTGTTAATTTTGAGACCAACACCACTTAATGGTGATATTGTATTTAGATATTGCATGAATATTGATCATACATAGATTATATTATTAACCTATATAAGCCGATGGATATGTACATGCATGATGTTATGACTAGACATTAGTGTAATGTAATTTATATATGGAAATCACTCATTACTAAGGAGTGATTGGATTCATCTTATGCATAAGAGATCATGGGTTAGTAACTCCATATTGAACACATAAACTTACCTTATTTGATTCATTACTAGTATAGTGTATTCATTATGAATATTCGATGCCATTTGAGTTAACATGTCATATGATTTTCCTTGGGGCTTCTGTGCATGCCAATTTGGCACGCACATAACTGTTGGGGCATGCAAAGAACTATTGGGAACAATTCTATGCATGCCAAATTGGCATTCACAACAACCATATGGCTGTTGTGCATGCCAATTTTCCATGCACAACAACCATATGGTTGCTGTGCATGCCAATTTGCCACGCACAACAACCACATGGCTGCTGTGCATGCTAATTTGGCATGCACAGAACTGTTGGGACATGCACATAACTGTTGGGAACAATTTTGTGCATGCCCCAACAATTCTGTGCATGCCAATTTAGCATGCATAGCAGCCATATGCACAACAACCATATGGCTGTTGTGCATGGAAAATTGGCATGCACAACAACCATGCACATAACTATGGTTTAAAATGATTGGTAGTCATGGGATACTAATATCATATGAACTGATATAAGCTAATTATAATTATAATAATATAAACTTATATTATTACCCTATACAAGCTGATGGGTATGTAGAGGCATGGTGTTATGACTAGACATTAGTGTAATGTAGTTTATATATGGAAAACACTCATTACTAAGCAATGATTGGATTCATCTTATGCATAAGAGATCATGGGTTAGTAACTCCATATTGAACACAAAAGATTACCTTATTTGATTCATTACTAGTATAGTGTATTCATTATGAATATCCAATACCATTTGAGTTAACATGTCATATGATTTTCCTTGGGGCTTCTGTGCATGCCAAATTGGCATGCACAACAACCACATGGTTGTTGTGCATGCCAATTTGGCATGCGCAGAATCCCTATGGCTATTGTGAATGCCAATTTGGCATGCACAAAACTATTGGGGCATGCACAAAACTACTGGGAAGTGGGCATGCACATAACTATTGGCATGCACAGAACTGTTGGGAAGTGGGAATTGTTGGGGCATGAACAAAACTGTTGGGTCATGCACATAACATGTCATATGCTTTTCCTTAGGGTTGTTGTGGTATGCACATAACTGTTGGGAAGTGGTGTAAAAGGATTGGCACATAGCTATGCCATTTGTATTCATGACAACCTGATACAAGACCAATTGAACATATATCCTTTTAATGAAAGAGCTATATCCACTCAGAAATACTTTTCATACATAGAACTATGAGCTTCTTTCT
This sequence comes from Picea engelmannii, assembly GCA_009831015.1. Lineage (NCBI taxonomy): Eukaryota > Viridiplantae > Streptophyta > Pinopsida > Pinales > Pinaceae > Picea > Picea engelmannii. The sequence continues at coordinate 1,158,911 of ML787431.1, forward strand.
TAAGTCAAACCTTATTTCTATAAAGAATGCCATTTTTTATTTTGTCCCAAATTGGGATGGTACTTCATTGACAATTGTAAATTGTTTTAAGATATCATGTTAAATATGTTGTAATGTTATTCAATCTCTCCTTTTGGTGATGTGTTTAGTGTCAGTAAGATGGAATTTCTAGTGGTGATTATTATCGGCGGGGCATTTATGTATATCTAAAGAGTGTAATTAGAGTTAATGGGATCTCTTTTGTGCTGCCTTTTACTTAAAATAGGCAACTAAAGGTTCATAGAGAGCTCTATGCTTGAGAAGTATTGGAGGTTTATTGTAACGTGTTTACAGATTAATGAAGTGGTTTATCTTTGACATTAAATGTTTTAGGTATATATAATAAGTGTTTTACCACTATAAATCTTGGTGCTCTTCTTTCTTGTGTTTTCTTATATTTGTTTTCTTATTTTCACTTGCTTATGCTAAAAGCTAATGGTGAATGTTCATAGAAAATTAGATGAATATTGATAAATGATTGTTTCCCTTGTATTTTATTCTTATGCTTTGCTTATGTTAATAGTGCCTCTTCATAGAAGACTAAAGGAATATTGATAACTGTTTTTGTCACTTAAAATAGACAACTAAGTGGTTCTTCAATATAGGTGCCTAAGTTGTTTGGTAGGTGAGATTTCATTTATTCCTCATCCATCATGTGAAGTGGTATTCTCACTATAGAGGTTCATAGAGAAAGTGATGGATCTAGGGTCAAGGGGTTGGCTGCTCCACAAAAGAAGAGTCCCATCGATTGGGGAGCCAACTCCCAATAAGGGCGATCGGGAAGTTGATCTTAAAGATCGTCGTGCTTGTACTTACATGGATTTTGGGGTCGGCCTCGTTGCACTAAGCATAAAGGCCACTCATGTTCTAGGCGGTGGAGTGTTTACGACCCATAGTTTATGACTGGTGCACCTCACTGTTGGATAACATGTAGAGCGAGCTGACAGATTGCAAACAAGGGAAAAAGAGAAATTTTAGATTTTCATCCATTATGTGTAGCTTTTTGTTTGAGCGGGTTCCAGTCTTGAGCCCTAGAGTAGAGATTATTCCATATGGACCACGCGATCCAACCATGTCATGGTGGACTGATGTGATGAGGCGGCTAGGAGGTGGTAGGGTGCCAACCCCCTACAATGATGAGTTCTTTTTCTGGTGGAGTCAACATGTCATAGCCATTGATGACTACTCTTATGTTGGGATCGACTATAGAGGGGATCCAAATATGCCTTTTCCACTAGGTTCTGCCTATGGGGATATTGGTAAGAAATGTTTTTATATATTTCATTTTTTGTGTTTTCCAAAAAGAGTAAAAAACACAAATATTTTTGTATGGTATCAAGTATTAACAAGTACTTTGTCACACAGATGTAGGTCTGCGACGACCAGAGGGATTCCCATGACATCGACGAAGGATATAGGGAGATGAGCACGTAGGAGGAGATGCAGAGAGAGTGTTGTAGAATGTGCAGGGAAACCTGTCTCGATTGACCACATGATTCCTATGGTTCAAGTGGATGATCTACCAAAGGCAATGCAGTGGAAGGTGATGGGTGTACCCCATGCGTGGGTGCGACTCTTCCGATGTCTCCCAAGTGATGGTCAAATAATGAATATAAGCTTTAACAAGATTGTCCTCTGAATTTTAAAATAAAAAAATCAATTAACAAGAAATTTACCAAATCTAGAGTAGATTTTATCTTTGCCTTGTTGTCCATTACATGATGTAACCCAGATGCAGTAAACCACATGCCTTTCGTTGTGTTTCTAAAATATATACCATGGGGTCAATAATTTCCATCTTTCTTTTGTATAGCCATATTGTTTTTTTATTTTCCTTCCAAGAGTAATGAGAATCCTCAAGCTTGTCTAGGACATGGACAACATGGAAAAGATAAAATCTACTCTAGATTTGGTAAATTTCTTGTTAATTGAATTTTTTATTTTAAAATTCAGAGGACAATCTTGTTAAAGCTTCTATTCATTATTTGACCATCACTTGGGAGACGCCGGAAGAGTCGCACCCACACATGGGGTACACCCACCACCTGTCGATGCATAGCCTTTGGCAGATCATCCACTTGAACCACATGAATCATGTGCGTCAATCGAGACAAGTTCCCTTACATATTCTACAACACTCTCTCTGCATATCCTCCTGTGTGCTCATCTCCCTGGCTCCTCCACCGATGTTGTGGGAATCCCTCTGGCCATCGCGGACCTACATCTACGTGACAAAGCAATTGTTAATACTTGATACCATACAAAAATATTTGCGTTTTTTATTCTTTTTGGAAAACACAAAAAACTGAAATATATAAAAACATTTCTTACCAATATCACCATAGGCGGAACCTGGTGGCAAAGGCATATTTGGATCCCCTTTGTAGTCGATCCCTACATAAGAGTAGTCATCAATGGCTATGACCCATCGACGCCACCAAAAAAAAAACTCATCATTGTACGGGGTTGGCACCCTACCACCTCCTAGTCGCCTCATCACATCGGTCCACTGTGACATGGTTGGATTGCATGGTCCATATGGAATAATCTCTACTCTAGGGATCAAGCCTAGAACCTGCTCAAAGAAAAAACTACACAGAATGGATGAAAATATGAAATTTCTCTTTTTCCCTTGTTTGCAATTCGTCATCTCACTCTTCATGTTAGCCAATAGTGAGGTGCACCAGTCATAAACAATGGGTCGTAAACACTCCACCGCCTAGAACATGAGTGGCCTTGATGCCTGGTGTAATGAGGTCGACCCCAAAATCCATGTAAGTACAAACACGACGATCTTTAAGCTCAACTTATCGATCACCCTTATTGGGAGTTGGCTCCCTACCATATTAAAGTCTCCCAATTAAATACTATTACTCCTAGTTTTCCATTAGATTACTTCATTTAATATTTCCCTGTGAAACCATACCTTTCGCACTTAATACCATTCCCAATGGAAGTCTATTTTCATTCAGTGGCACTTTTCAAGTGACAAAGCATTTATTATTCTATCTCCAATTTCTATGCATTGACATCCTACTTCCATTGCAAACTTTGATATGAGAAGTGGATTTATTTCTCTGAGTACTTTTAGACAAGTAGCTAAGTCATATCTAACAAATCCTTCCCTGACACTCCTATTCTTGGCACATAGAGATGATTCACACATCACCTCTTAAGCTGCTTGTTCTTTTTCACATCAAGCTTGCAACTATCTACACATCTCTACCTTCAAGGATGTGGAGTCTTACTTTTCCTCTCCATGCACATTAATGACATTATTCACCTATTGGCTTCATGTCCTATGTGAGGATTCTTGTTTCTTTGCTTGAAATTCCTTCACACTCTGTAGTAGCAGAATACTAATCATTTTGTTACATTCATCTTGAGTTCTTTATCCACTTTTCATTACTTGCATTGTAGCTCTTTATTGACTTGTCCAACTTCCGCAAGCTCTATCATGTTTCCATTACTTTGATATCCAATCCTAGACTTGAATTGATCCAATTATACCTTTAATTCTGCCAAATTTACAAGAAACCATTTTTGTTAGAATTATACATATTATAAAAAATTGTCAATTAATGCTACATGTACTTTTTATGCTCAATTCATGAAGAATTATATTACAATTCTCCAAATTCTAATAATTAAAGTTTATTATCCTATAAATAATATTTCTGAGAACTATACTCATGCCTTGATTCGATCTTTGAGATGAAAGTTAATGGCTTCCTGAAAAATCCATTTTCACCCTATTTGTGCATTTTCTCCACTGGTGTAATTTTTTTGAAATGCCAACTTCAGTTAACAACAGACGAAAATATGTCAGGAAATAGAGAAAATTTATGTGATCCATATATAATAATAATGACAAGGAATTCATAACAACTCTCATATTTTCAATCTGATGCTCCAGTAAAAAACTGCAGCAATCTAGAAATGACAATTTTGTCATTTTTTACCCCTTTTAGCTAGTTTTGTCCTTTAGCAAAACTAGCTATCTCTCAATCTGTGCACTTCTGGAAAATTTTCACTAAACCAAAGTTGTTCATCTTGATGAGTGTATAAAATGTCAAGTAAATAATATTTTCATTTTTGTGATCTGGAGTCACTTTTCCTCCGAAAATCTGAAAAATCCCAAAAAAGTGGCCCATAATAGTGGGTTTTGGCCTATTTCAACGTCCCCCTTCTGACATCCTTAATATTTATTTAGTTCCTTCATGGGTTATTTCCATGTCTACTTTCTAGACACTCTCAATGAATTTCAGCTTAACCTGGACCTCTGCCAATGATATGTAACCATATCTTTAAAAACCACTATTTCACAATTTTTGACAAATCCAAGAAGAAATGGATAATGACCCTCTCTGGCACTTTTGTAGAGCTCATCTTTGTAGAAAAAACCCATAATTTTCATCAAAATCTGACTTAATATGCTCTAATTATGGCCAAATTAAGAAAATGGCTGTAGTTTTTTAAACTATGGAACAATTTTGCCTATGTGGCAATCTACACCATTGATCTCAATTTAGAAGAGATCTGAACCATCCTTCAAAGGTACCCATTTGGAGTGCTAAAGAATCAGACTCAAATGGGACTTCAAAAAGAGGGTATCAAAGAACATTCCCTTTTCGATATCGTTAGAGCCTATCATTCGGATTTCAGAAGATTGGGGAAGTTTCACTACTCCGAAAAGAGGGTATTGAATAATATTATGTTCTCAATACCATCAGAACATTTTATTCGGAGTTCAGAAGATTGGGGAAGTTTCATTACTTTGAAAATAGTGTATCGAAGAATATTGCCTTCTCGATACCGTCGAAACTTTTCATTATGAGTTTAGAAGATTAGGGAAGTTTCATTGCTCTGCAAAGAGGGTATCGAATACTATTCCCTTCTCAATACCATCAAAACTTTTCATTCGGTGTTCATAATATTGGGGAAGTTTCTCTGCTATGAAATTAGGGTATCGAAGAATATTCCCTTCTCGATACCGTTATAACTTTTCATTTTGAGTTTAGAATATCGAGGAAGATTCACTGCTTCGAAAAGAGGGTATCAAAGAATATTCCTTTTCGATACCACTGGAATTTTTCTGAACGAGATCTTTTGAAAACACTTTTCTGAAAGAACATCTCCATAATATCTGACGACTGAGAATGGCCCCGACTGATCTGACAGTTGAGAATGGCTTCGACTGATCTAACGACTCGTGTTATTTTGGGATCATATCATCGGATTCCTCCCTTCGAACTCAACCTCATGCTCGAATCCAAGTCTTTTCCAACACTTACTTCCTGAAGGCCTTTCGGGAATTCTTTTCTCTTATCCTCTGTGACTCAATCTCGACCATTGATTCTCCAGGTCGAATTAATCTGGGTCGTCGATCCATGAAACTTCCATGAACACACATGAATTTGAACTCCAAGGTCAAATTGAACTATGCAACTGTAGATCGATGCCATAAATCACTTCTTTGACTACTATGAACGTTGAAACTCAAAATTTGCTCATAATTTGGGGGTTTCACTTATGTTCTTCTCTGTTCCCCCCCCTGAAATTCGTAATAGATAAATATGCAACAACGAATTTGACAAATTCGCAAAATTTCTGGCCCATACCAGTCTGGTGTTGAACCATAAGCTCTGATACCAATCTGTAACATACCCAACCACCCACAGGTTGGCCACGCTGCTTTAAAACATTCTTCAAAATTGATTTCGAATTCTGATAATAATTAACTCTAAAATAAGCATGAAAGACTCACAAGAATTAGTTAAGATCCATGCTACAACATGAAAGACATGAACAATATGTCATGCACAACAATAACCAACAAGCATGCATAATATAAATATAAATTTAAGAGATAATAATAAATACACAACAAAATTTACATTTTACAGAAAACATAGAGATAACTTATATTTTCAAGCAAACATTCACCAACTGGCTGCAGACCAAGGACGTTCCTCCCAACCATAGACATTGTTGTTCATTCATTCTCAACAACAATGTCACCCCCAAGCTAGGGCTATGAATCCACAAGGATGAGTCTTAGGATAGATCTAAAACACACAAGTTAGCTAACAAGCTCTCATGGTTTCCCAACCACACAACAAATCCTAATTTCCATCTCTTTTTCCCCTTCAAACTGCATAACCCAAATACATGAACCCCTTTCTCTTCCATGCAACCCCTTAGGCTATTCCATTTCTCTCCATGGCTCTAGTTCTACTGGTCAAGAAATCACCCTGCTGGAAACTCCAAGGATTCTCAATTGTGGGCAGTTCTTTCTGAACTACCATCAATCTCATGCATACATGCATCCATTCCCTCCTAGAATGTACCAATAATTTATTGCATCCATTTAGCATTGGCTCTCTTCTTCCAACCATTTGTTTTCCATGCTCAGAGCAAGAGCATACGAATCAACAAGAATGAGAAACCCAAAAATGAAAGAGTAAGAAGAGTGTAAGAGTGAATGGAAAAGAATAAGTGAACCCCAAAACAACCCAAAGAGTTGTTTATATAATTACTTGGAAATCAAGAAACACATGGCCTCCCCTAAGAAGATCATGTAACCACTTTTCTCAATTAAAACCAAAATGGGTAAATAAAATATAATAAAAAGACTTCGCCCCTTAAGCCCCCTCTCTCCTTGAATCGTATCCCCCTATCTCTTGTCCTTGTCAATCTCCCAACCAATGATGTATTTTATTAATATATATAGAAGTATTACATTTCCTAGGCACTTCGACCCTTTTCCAACTTTACCGTCTCACCAGCCTAAGTCACAATTACATAATACATTCTAGTTCATAGGGATCAAAACTGGGGTGTTACATACCTATTGAATGTTTTGGTGTCAATTCATGTTCGACAACACAAGTATTCCAACCGAGGATGAACACCGTTAGTAACCACTCACACAACCAAATCAAAGATCAATACACCGATTTTTTGACGTGGTAAAAACCCTATGGGGAAACATCCACGGCCCCAACCAACGCGATCACTTGGAGACGTTTATTAATGCAAAAGAAAAATATTACAGAGATATTTTACAAGATAGTTTCTCACAATCGATCATCAACAAATGAACCTCCATGCTTTTTAAATAGAGATCATGGACTAATCAGGTGCTAAGCCACAGATCAATGGTTGTTAAGATCGAGGATAATATGAACCATCAGATCACTCTATGTTGGGAACATATCATGACCGTCAGATTTCCTAACTACAAATGCATACTAAAGAAACACACTAAGAAGCACACTTTTACCTAACAACACATTAGACCAAGTAGATCTTAACTAACTCCTAACTGCCTAAATATCCTAACATCCCCCCTTAAGAACAACTTGGGATAGGATTGAAGGATTTACAATAGTGACACAATAGGAGAAGGAAGGAGGAATTAGAGCCTATCCCCCTTTAATGACAACTTCCTGAACTCCTATTATATATCGAATTTTGTAAAACTTCGCTTCTGTAAGAGACTTTGTGAAAATGTCTGCAACTTGATCTTCTGTAGGGTAAAAGAGGACTTCAATAACTTGATTATGAATGAGATTTTTGATGAAGTGCATGTGTAGCTCGATGTGCTTGCTGCGTGTTGAGGGAAATGTATGGATTACCTTACTCAATCATGTTCGAATATTTCCTGGCTGGGACAAGATAGTCGGGAATGTCACCTGGGGTTTTATAGCCTCAAAATATTCTCCCAAATCCACAAGTATTAATTACAAAGGTTTAGGCTGATTTATTAATGAAAAGAATGTTGCAATATAAAATAAAATTTATATAATTTTCTATAATGTACACAGATTTAATGATGAAGTAAACATGGAGATCAAAAAAGAGAAAAAGTAACCAAGTCACAGATACACATATATGAGACATAATATAGTAATCTGATTTATTTCATTCTGATATCAAAAGTGTCTTTCTCTTTACAAAACCCCTGAGAGGGCATGGACCAAAGTCTAATTTAGAAATCCCTGATGAACACCATACAAACAGACTCCAAAAGTAAAGTAAAACTGAAATTAATACTGGATCAACTTGCCACAACCTGCTGCCAATTTGACTCTGGAAGATATTCTTTATCAGCCATGAAACTTAATTCACAAAAATACAAGAATACACAGACTATCAAGGCTGGATCAACACCTCTAAAACAATCTTCTAAAAAGTTTGGTTCAGTCTTGAACCTTGTTGTCTACAATAAGATCCTGCTGTCAAAAAGAGAATTAGGCTTTGAATAAACTCATAAATGAATGAAAAGTGAAACTATCTCATGCAACCAAAGAGAAAACCTTAGTCTTTCTTTCTCCTTCTATTCTCCTTTATCTCTTCTTTTCATTCAACTTTTATTCTTTCCAAATAAGTTGAAGTAGTTCAACAACTTTCTTTAGTTAAGTTGATTTAACTTAACTAATTAGTTTAGGATAAATAAATAATAATAATATAGTTAAGGGTCTTTAATTAATAATAACTAGGTAGGTGGGACCCCTTGTGACTCGTGTCATTTCCTTTTTTCAAATCATAAAATATAACACAAAAAGGATAATCATTTTGACTATATTCCACCCTTGTAGCTCCCTCAAATATATTTCAAAATGGATATTTAAATATCAGAAATAATTTATATCATATCCAAAAAAGAATATATATGTCCACATTATCCACATTATCCACAAAATATCAAAACAAAGCTTACTGTCCAAAAATACTGAAACCCACTAAGCACTATCTTCATCAACTAAAATCATAAAAACACATAATCTAAAAACCATATTTGTCACTTTGTGAGACAATTTTTCCCTTTTCACTATTGTTTCCCTTAGATTTCTTGAAAGTAGCCCGTGGTTGAATAGACCCTTGGGGCTGTATCTCGCTGATCACATGGGAACAATCATCCTTCAAATTCATGCGAGAAGACACAGATTTTGAGGAATCATCGGAGGGAGAAGAAGGGGAGGCAACTGCTTTTCCATTATCTTGCACAGGTTGGGGAATATCAGTTTTTAGTCTCTTACTAGCATGTGAAGATTGAACTGGCGAAACATCACGGGAATATGGACATTGGGATTGATAGGTGGTGGCAAAGGCAATGGCGTAGTAGGCCAACCATGATGGTGAGAGATAGTCGGGTTGACAATCTCTTGCCATCCATCATTTTTGGGGACTTCAGGCTGCAAGAACACATGTGGAGGAACAAGAATGCCAGAGATTTTCTAAGGAGGACGGAAAGGGGGTCTTTCTCATCGATGATGCACTATTCCATGGCCAATCTAGTTAAAGAACCCAACTTGGAAAAGTTGGTCAATTCTTGAGGATCAACATCAAAATGGATGGAAAATCTAGGCCTTCTATGGCCTCGGTTGCAATTTCCCCTACCTTTTTTATTTCTCCCATTGCTACCCCTAATGAAAAAAATCATCCTGTAGCAGCAATTCGTTAGTAATGAATCTCTTAATAAACCATACATGACACTCTGCTTACATGAATCAAAATTGTCGCTCAAAAATTGACACGAGATACATGCAAATCCATCCATAACAAACCATTCATTAATTGCCAAGTGAACAAGGGGTGATAGGGTTCATGAGAAATATTTAGGGAGTGTAATTAATGAAAAGTGATATAATGATATGGGATTAATACACGAATACTGTTCAACAATTAATCAAACAATTTATTGTGTAAAATATCAGTCACCAACCCTTGCTATGTTGCTTTTACACTGTCTTTTCCTTTTAAATTTATTTCACAGAATATGGATGCAAATAAGTGAAATCGAGATTATGAGGGGAATGTAATGAGCGAAAAATGATAGAATGACAGGGAATCAATATGTATACTGTTCAATTGAAAATAAATCAACACATGCAATCAAATCATATCTCTGCCCAGACCTTCAAAGTTTAACAATGTTCCTTTTTCAAAAAATAATTCAAACTGGTACTTCCTTTGACAAATTTGCTTGCTGGATTCCAAACTATTTTATACAATAATCTAACTGCCTAGAATTATTTAATCACAACAACCATTTTATCCACATAGTCATTATATGACAGCCATAACGAACAACATTGCAATCGCTACAAGAAACCATAATATCCTTTGAGCCATGACCATAACATCAACTCCAATGCTTCATCCCTTACAACCAACATGAACATGCACAATGTTTACAACAATTCATATCCATCATTTATTTAAACATTTGTCAATGCAATCAATTTGGACGTTATAACTCTTATTCGAGCCACTTTTATATAATCAACATAACGAATTGAACCAAAATAACATTCAATACTTTGATACCAAGCTTCAAATAAATAAGTGGGTACAAATATATTCTAGAATTACCAAACAAAGGACCCAACCAAAATCGTTCCCAAGTAACTGAGCATGCACAATGCTCCCATCAACCATCAAACTGGAGTAAATACGATATCAATGTAATATTTAGGGTTTAAGACAACAACTGGAAGGTAAGAATGGTGGTTCGACCAGAGGGTTTGGTATTTGAATAGCACAAAAAACTCATTCCCTAGGTGCTCTATCATAAATTATCACATAACAATAACTTGCAATAATGCTCTCAACTGTAAGGGTTTCGAAACAACAAAATACAACTTCCAATAGACAACATAAATGAATCCAACCCCTTTAACAACACCGCAAAATGAATGACCAAGTATAAACCCGTGCCCAACCAAAAATAATGAATAATTCTTTCATCAACTTCTGGGTGGTGTTATCTTCATACTGTGCAATTTTTTCCATGAAACTGTGTCGGTGAGGGCATGGCAAGGTAGCTAAAAGCTCAAGGTTTTTCTGAGAAAAGGCACATAATACTTTAATCTTTCATCAGTTCACATTGAAACCCACATGGTCAAAATATGGCGTGTGTACACTAGCCACAGAGACCAGTAATATCAAGATAAAGGTGGGCCATTCGCAAAGCCCAGAGCTTTGGAAGACTATGATAACCAATTTCAACAAAGAGGCAAAGCTGAATACAAAGGCATGACAAAGAAGGCTTCACTGCAATTTTTATTCAACCAACCCATGCGAAGGATTACACACAACACGAAGACTGCAACCATTTTCTTTTTTAAATGCCAACAGTCCAGGACAACCACCATGAGAAACCAAGGATGAAAACACCAATACACAGTTCAAAATAACCTAATAGCTTGAGAATCCCACATACCACGAGCAACTAGAGCCAAAATTTGATTCAAAGGGCAGAGTAATTCTCATGAATGGAAAAGTAAGAAAACCCATACATGGAAAAGTCTGTGCGAGGAGAAAACTAAGACTGTATGCTTCCTTCACAACCGAACAAGGCAGAGCAAAAACAATTACTAGAGCCAAAACAATGCAAGAATGACTAGGGTGACGGGCTCTAGGGGAGTTTAAGGGACGTGCAGTAAATGCACGTCGCTTCTCCCTTCCAACTTCATTGAATTCTTAGTACAAGATAAACCCATTCACCATAGCACTACACCATTAATCAACCAATTTTTTTTTTTGCCATATCACTTTTGCAAAGTGCGCCACCCCTTGGTAATATCAAACTTCCTCAAATGTCAACTCGTTAGGAACACAAATCAATATGAAACTCAAACAATGTGCATAACCATAGTAGCAAGGGTCAAGAGCACCCAAACTCTTGTCATAAAAATACACAACATTAGAACTTGAGTATAATTCTTTTATCCAAAAGGGAAACATTGTTATATTCTATGAGAGATCATCAAAGCCATTTAGTGCCATGTTTTAATCATCCAACCAACACATATCACCATAACATTTTAAACCATGATCTAGAAAAAATGGACTGTAAAAGACTATGTTGCTGCCATCACATAAGAAAACAAAATATAAGCACTGCTTATCCACCATAGTGCCATAAGTCTAACAAGGGGGTCCCAACTACTAGTTTATTATTAATATAGTTAAATAATAAAGTTTTGCAATCATTTGCGAACATAGTATTCATCGTTGCATTTTTAAGCGTCAACAAACTGGCGACTCCATAGGGAAATCTGTTTCCAATAGATTAAGAACTCATAATGTCTGGTTTTGTAGACCAGGTGAATAGTAGATCAAATAATTATTTACCAAAATGATTATGCAACAAGGGGAGTGAGGCGGTTTAAGAGAAAAAATGATCTGGGACTTTTGGAATAGCTTATGGAAAGTGTTACATATGAGGTGTTATTATTGTATGTATAACATTCAATTGGTCATAGTGAAAGCATTTATTGTTTAAAGGAGAAAAATTCCCGGTGTGCTCTTTTTGAATCTCAGGGTGGAGGGAAGAAAGGGAAAGCATAAAGTAGGGATGAGAACCCAATTATCTATATAACAACAGTACCGAAAGCAAAGACTAATTTCAGTGATGTCTACAAGGGGGACATCATGACAGCTGTGTAAATTGATTGTTATTGATTAACAATACTTACATAATAGCATCACTTTGGAAAAACTGATCCAAATTTTATTTGTGAAAAGAAAAATAAATCAATAAAAGAAAAACAACGGAAATGAAACAACAGAAAATGAAAAAAAAACAGCAAAGCAAAATCAAAACGGAGAAATAGAAAACTATGATACAAAAGTGACTTTCATGCAACATTTTAACCTTCAAACTGGTTCCACATAGTGTTTCAAGTGGGAACCATTGGTACTACAGGAAAAAAATCGCTCTTCTAAGTCCGTTAGAAGATAAAAATTTGCGCCTAGGAAAAAAACAATTTTAAAAGGACCCAACCATAATGTTTGAAACTTCAAATGTCTTCCTCTATCAACATGGGATTAATCTCAAAGCAAGACTTTCTCATTAACTTTAAATTTGACAGATTTTTTGCTTTTATTGAAATATTTATTTACAGTTTGTTGTCTTCTCTTTATGTTCTCCAAGGTAAAAATCATTTGTTCCTCTAAAGATAACATTGCATTTATCCTTTGAGATACATTAGAAGAATTTAATTCTTCGATCTATAGCATCAGCCGTAGAGAAGAAAGTTCCAGCTCGGTAGGAAAAATAGATTCTTGAACATAAACAAGCTGAAAGGGAGTGTAACCTGTGCTTACCTTGGTAGTAGTGCGATCTACCAACATGGGGTGAGTGAGGAGGGTGTGCCATTGACGAGGCTTATCTTCAATGAGCCTCTTGATGATCCTAACCATATTTTTATTAGTAGACTCGGCTTTCCCATTTCCTTGAGGGTAATAAGCTGATGAGGTGAAATGTTTGACTCCCAGCTTAGCTAGAAACTGAGTCATCTTAGTAGAAATGAAAGCAGGATCGTTGTCTGTAATAATTTCTAAAGGAATGCCAAATCTGGAGAAAATATTAGTTTCAAGGAAAGAAATAACATGTTCATCTTGTGAATGTTTGAGTGGGACAACTTCAGTCCACTTAGTGAAATAATTTGTGGTTGTCAAGATAAAAACATGCCCTGTTGAAGATGGAGGATTAATAGGACCGATAAAATCCAGACCCCATTTTGAAAAAGGAAAATCAGGGAGGACAGGTTGCAGAGGCATGGAAAAAGACGTTCTTTCCCAACGAATTTTTGGCACTTGTCACAAGATCTTGAAAAGTTATAAGAATCTCAAAAAATTGAAGGCTAGTAGTAACCTTTTCTGATGATTTTAAAAGCAATAGTTTTAGTAGAAAAGTGACCACCCACGTGAATAATAGAATCTGAAGACCCATGGGTTTCTTCTAACAATTTCCGTGCTTCCTCATTATTCACACACCGAAGTAATATACTATCTGAAAATCTCCTGAATACGAAGTCTCCTAAAATAACATATATGGAAGATTCAAGATGTAGCCTTCTCCTTTGATGAGTATCTAAGCTATCTGGACATTTCTGATTTTTCAAGTAATACACCATATTTTTATATCAAGGATGTTCAACTATAGGAAGGGTTTGACTATCAATGTAAAATAGTGCTGAAAGAGGATTATCTTGTTCGTCAATTTCTTCACTTGCTTCAGCATAATGAGCTAAGTGAAGGGCTAAGTCTCGTCCCTTAATTGATTTCAAAATCATGATGGTTAAATCATTCTCCTGGATCTTGGCAAGCCAATGTGCAAGCTTCCCTAAAGATAAATCTGTGAAATCAAAAACTTGACAGCAGGTAAAGGGACTTTTACTAGTGTGTGCTTGCCTAGGATAAAGTGGTGAAATTTCTCCACAACTTTAACAAGAGTGAAAACATGTTTTTCGATATAAGAATACTTGAATTCATCATCTGATAATATTTGACCCATGTAAGCTACTGGTTTTTCGTTATTCTGGTCATTACATTGTACGAGAATAACATAAATTGCTTCCTCCATTGCATTTGTATATATAATAAAATATTTCTCAAATTTCGGCTTCACCAAAACTGGTGCAGAACTGATTTCCTTCTTAATCCTTACGAAAGCATTTTTGACGTCTTTAGTCCAATAAAAGGAGCGACCTTGCTTGAGAAGATTGTGAATTGGTTTGACCATTACAACAAAATCAAGAACAAATCTATGAACAAAGTTGATGATGCCCATAAAGGCTTGAACCTCCTTTTTGGAAGTGGGGGAAGGAAGGTTCATAATAGCAACGATCCTTTCAGGATCTATGATTATTCCTGAGTCAGAAACCATATGTCCAAGGAACTTTCCCTTTGTAATGTTGAATATAGACTTAGAAGGATTTAAAGGAATGCTGAATTTTTTGCATCACATGAGAACTTTTCTAAGATGAACAAAATGATCCAATCGGTTCTTTGAATATACATTCATGTCATGAAGATAAACCTGAATAATATTACCGATCAGATCGTCAAAATCTATCTGCATAGCTCTTTGGAAAGTGGCACCTGCATTAGATAATCCAAAAGACATTTGTTCATAAGCAAATGTGCCCCAACGTGTAGTAAAAGTGGTTTTGTATTTGTCAGTCCTTTTTACCTTGATCTGATTATAACCAGAAAAAACCATCAAGTAAGGACATCATTTGTGACCTTGCAACTTGCTACAAAATAATTTCCATATTAGGGAGAGGAAAATGGTATTTTACGCTCGCTCTGTTTAATGCGCGAAAATCAACACACAATTGAATATGAGGAGTTGTCTTCCTAACGAGAACCAAATTGGAAACCCACTCATAATACTTAACAGGAAAAAATATCCCAACTTTCAAGAGTTTTTCCAACTCCTTCTTAATAGTAGCTTCAAGTGCGGGGTTAATGGGTTTTTGTTTTTTCCTAATCGGTTTTATACCTTCCTTGATAGGAATGGCATGCTGTATAAGAGCAGGATCAAAACCACGAAGATCCTCATACGACCAAGCAAAAACATCTTGAAATTCACGAAGTAGCTGAATGAATTTCAACTTTTCTTCATCAGTACATTGGGCACCTATATTAACATTCTTTGGGGAATCGAGTGTTCCTATGTTCAAGGAAATGGTTTCACCCACTTTCCTTTTTGACTCCTCTTATTTATGCGTTTCTTTGTTTCCTACATCACTTGATGAAAATGAACTTTCTAGAGGAGTCAAGCCTTTCGAAATTTGGTTGTTTTCCATGGATATAATCTCCTTGGGCTTAAATGGTTCATTTTGTATGAAAGCACATATGCCTTCATCACTAGGGAAGACCTACCATGACTCTACATTGTCAGGGATATGAGGAGGATATAAACATTGAAAAGTACAATCAGGTATTTGTGGTAGAAGTTGCCGAGTAGGAGACGCTGCAAAAACAACTAACCTTCCATCCATTGAATTGAGTTCCCTTTTAACATGAGTGATGTTAAATGATAATAAGTTTGAGATAAGCATCCAAACAACTTCGGTGCATTTCATAAACTTATTGCTAGGAGAATATATCTTACGTACAAATTTCACAACAAGTTCAGAGTCCCCAAAAATTGTAAGGTGTCCACAACCTAAATTATATGCATTTTCTATGCCTAGCAATAATGCTTCAAATTCAGTGACGTTGTTCTTGCAAGAAAATTGTAACCTATAGGAAAAGTTGTGAATTTTTCCTACAAGTGAGTATAAGATAATTCCAGCTCCATTACCTTCGTTGGAGCATGAGCCATCAAAGTGCATGTGCCACATACCATCTTCCAGATCAATTTGTTCCAGGGTAGTTCCATCTTGATCATCCACAAAGATGGAGTACGCTCCTAAGTGCTCTTCGACATAGTGTACGTTAGGCTATGTAATTCTCTCTATATACGGTGAGATTATTCCTTCCCTTAGGACTATGATATTATCTCCATTCCGAGGAATGGATAAGTGTGTCTCGTTAAGTGAAAGATATCCACCTATCAAGGCTTTCCAGTCTCTTCCTAAGATGATATAATAGTTACTTACTGGCATGTCAATTACCTGTATGTTAAGAGTTGTCCTTATTTCAGGATGTGGGCACAAAACCAAATTCACGTCTTTGATTTCACCTATAGTCGATTGTCCTAGACTATTATCTGAGAGCATGCTTCTAGAATTTTCATTAGTACAAGATAAGCCCAACTCTTCCATACTAATTTTCGACATTACGCTTGGGCCCAAACCACCGTCAATTAGGAAACAATGGGCTATTTTATCCATAATTTTTACAAAAATGAAAAATGGATGGTTTTTTACAGGGTGTCTAAAATTATTTACACCTACTTTATTTGCAATAGAATCCTCTTCTTTTGCCTCTTCAGAGAGATTGGCTATGGTGGAAGCTTTTCCTTCCATGAAATTTTTTAGATGCTTTTATTGTTCATGGACGACAACCATGTCCAGAAGAGTAGCATCGACCTTGATATTAGCTAATTGGTTGGGAATGTTATATTTGGAAGATGGAAGAGGGGAGGAAACTCCTTGACTGTCAGGAGTCTTGGTAGCCTGTACAATGGAAACTTGTGAAGATGGGCTTGGACTAGAAGAAGTACGAGGGGGATCATATTTCCCTTTTGAAGCATAGGATTTATTCCTAGTGTTTATGATCATGAAATCTTCTGGTTCTGCCCAATCTAGAATGAAAATGGTGGTTTCATGTTTTTTTTCCAAATATTTTATCTCTGTCACTCTTCTTTACCTCACAAGTACTTTCCTCGCAAAAATTACACCAAATGTGAGACATGATGGCTTTGGGATAAAAGTTATTTTCATTAGTAATCCTAAGAGGCGGTGAAGAAGAAGATGATGCCCCAGGAGTAAGTGAAGGGAAATTTCCCTTTCGCTCGTATGCTATCATCCAATTATTCATATCATGTACAATTTGTAGGAGGGCAGACATGTCTGTTTGTTTAATCGAGTCTCCCTTGGGAAGACTTGTTCTTTCTAACTGTTCTTCATACTCTAGACAAGTATGAAGAGTGGAACCAAGATTATCAATATTTTTTTATTCAAGCTTATGCCGATAAGGGGAAGGTAGAGCATTATAATAATGCATAAAAGCAGCTTGGTTCTGTGGGCGAATAAGTTTGGGAATTTGATTATACAACTTGGTGAAACAAAGGTTGAAAGACTTAATAGTCTCATTGTCCTTGTACACAATGTTATTTTATTCCCGTAATTGTTCAGCTGGGATCTTAGACTTCCCATAAGTGGATTTGAACCAGTAAACTAACTCTTCCCAAGTGGAAAGAATATTGGGAGGGAGATCAAAGAAAACTACCATTGCTTTCCCTTCAAGGGAGTTGAAAAATAGGCACATGTAAGTATCATTATCATTAGCTCCTATATTGTGACAAGCATTAGACAATGCTACCAAGTGTTCGTTTGTAGTGACAATATTATTTTTGGAAAACCTAGGTAGATGCTCTTTAAATTTTGGTAAAGGACGAGTAGTAGGCGCTAGGTTCAAGGGAGCGGATACGTGCCACAAGGTGATAGTAGCATCTTTATTGAATTTGAAAATCCCACACTTCTTGATGATCTTGGCAGGGTTGGTAGTAGATTGTACAGGAACCCGATGGATATACAAACTACCAATTACTGACGAGGCTGAAGGTTGAGACGATGATGCATCTCCAGTACCACCAGAGCCACCTGTAGATGTCATGTTATAGATGATGGGTATGGGTGAGAAAGGTGAACTAACCAAATCATATAAATTTCTCCTTAGAGTACCTTGTTGGGTTGACATAATAACTTTCCTTCTTCCTATTTCAATGATAGGGGTGATTTCAGAAGACAATCCTCTTCTTCTCCTAGAGATGCGAGGATTTGAGGACATGAAAATAAAACTTAACTTTAGGAAAAAGAGGGCTACAACTGATTCCTAGGCTGCCTTTCTTTGGCCTCCCAACGTTCACAAATACTTATGTCTTGTTCAATTACCTCCCACGACTGTTCAACCTCAGCCCGAGTATTAGCGGTTTCTATGATGGTATTAAATAAAGTTAAGGCAATGTTGGTTTGGTCCTTAAGACCGTGCTCTATATTGGGCTGCCTTGTAGTAGGTACTGTCATGATGAAAAGAAAATAATCAAAGAATCAAAACAAAACAAAGATATTTAATGATAATTATGAATACAATCAACCAGAGAGATATGGAAGATCTCCCCAGTATGGTCGCCAAATAAATGTTGAGGGAAAGGTATGGATTACCTTACTCAAACATGGTCAAATATTTCCTTGCTAGGACAAGATAGTAGGGAATGTCACCCGGGGTTTTATAGCCTGAAAATATTCTCCCAAATCCGCAGTATTAATTACAAGGGTTTAGGCTAATTTATTAATGAAAAGAATGTTGGAATATAAAATAAAATTAATATAAGTTTTTGTAATGTACACATATTTAATGATGAAGTAAACATGGAGATAAAAAAAGCTAAAAAGTAACCAAGTCACAAATACACATATATGTGACATAATAGTAATCTGATTTATTTCATTCTAAGATATCAAAAGTGTCTTTCTCTTTACAAAACCCCTGAGAGGGCATGGACCAAAGTCTAATTTAGAAATCCCTGATGAACACCATATAAAAAGACTTCGACAGTAAAGTAAAACTAAAATTAATAATCTGGACCGGCTTGCCACAACCTACTGCCAATTTTACTCTACAATATATTCTTTATCAGCCATGGAACATAATTCACAAACATACAAGAATACACAAACTATCAAGGATGGATCAACACCTGTAAAACACGCATCTGAAAAGTTTGGTTCAGTCTTGAACCTTGTTGTCTACAATAGGACCCTGCTGTCAAAAAGAGAATTAGGCTTTGAATAAACTCAAAAATGAATGAAAAGTGAAACTATCTCATGCAACCAAAGATCAAACCTTAGTCTTGCTTTCTCCTTCTATTCTCCTTTGTCTCTTCTTTTCATTCAACTTTTATTATTTCCAAATAAGTTGAAGTAGTTCAACTGATTTCTTTAGTTAAGTTGATTTAACTTAACAAATTAGTTTAGGAGAAATAAATAATAATAATATAGTTAAGGGTATTTAATTAATAATAACTAGGTAGGTGGGACCTTTTGTGACTCTTGTCATTTCCTTCTTTTAAATCATAAAATACAACACAAAAAAGATAATCATTTTGACTATATGCCACCCTTGTAGCTCCTTCAAATATCTTTCAAACTGGATATTTAAATATCATAAATAATTTATATCATATCCAAAAAAGAATATATATGTCCACATTATCCAGAAAATATCAAAACTAAGTTTGTTTTCCAAAAATACTGAAACCCACTAAGCACTGTCTTCATCAAATGAAATCATAAAAATAGATAATCTAAAAACCATATTTGCCACTTTGTGAGGCAATATTTCTTTTTTCACTGCTGTTTCCCTTAGATTTCTCGGAAGTAGCCCGTGGTTGATTAAACCCTTGGGGCTGTATCTCGCTGATCACATGGGAACAATCATGCTTCAAATGCATGCACAAAGACACAGATTTTGAGGAATCATTAGAGGGAGAAGAAGGGGAGGCAACTGCTTTTCCCTTATCTTGGACAGGTTGGGGAATATCAATTTTTAGTCTCTTACTAGCATGTGAAGACTGAATTGACGAAACAACATGGGCAATCTAGACATTGGGATTGACAGGTGGTGGCAAAGGAAATGACATAGTGGGCCAACCATGATGGTGAGAGACATGCAGGTTGACGATCTCTTGGCATCCATCATTTGTGGGGACTTCAGGCTGCAAGGACACATGTGGAGGAACGAGAATGCCAGTGATGTTCTGAGGAGGTTGGAAATGGGGTATTTATGGTCAAGGATGCATTATTCCATGGCCAATTTAGTTAAAGTACCCATCTTGGAAAAGATGATTCAATTCTTGAGGATCACCATCAAAATGGATGGAAAATCTAGGCCTTCTATGGCCTCGGTTCCAATTTCCCTTGCCTTTGTTATTTCTTCCATTGCTTCCCTTGCTGAAAAAACATCCTATAGCAGTAGTTCGTTAGTAATGAGGCTCTTAATAAACCATACATGACACTCTGCTTACATGAATCAAAATTTTGGCTCAAAAATTAACACGAGAGACATGCAAATCCATCCATAACAAACCATTCATTAATTTCCAAGTGAACAGGGGGTGATAGGATTCATGGGAAATATTGAGGGAGTGTAATTAGCAAAAAGTGATATAATGATAGGGGATTAATACACGAATACTATTCAACAATTAATCAAACAATTTATTGTGTAATAAAATATCAAAATATCCAAATATCAGTCACCAACCCTTGCTATGTCGCTTTTACATAGTATTTTCCTTTTAAATTTATTTCATAGAACATGGATGAAAATAAGTGAAATCAGGATTATGAGGGGAATGTAATGAGCGAAAAATGATAGAATGACAAGGAATCAATATGGATACTATTCAATTGAAAATAAATCAACACATGCAATCAAAACGTATCTCTGCCTAGACCTTCAAAGTTTAACAATGTTCCTTTTTCAAAAAATAATTTGAACTGGTACTTCCTTTGACAAATTTGCTTGCTGGATTCCAAACTATTTTATACAATAATCTATATGCCCAGAATTATTTAATCATAGCATCCATTATATCCACATAATCATTATATGACAATCATAATGAACAACATTGCAATCGCTATAAGAAACTGTAATATCCTTTGAGCCATGACCATAACATCAACTCAAATGCTTCATCCCTTAAAACCAACATGAACACACACAATGTTTACAACAATTCATATCCATCATTTATTTAAACACTGTTCAATGCAATCAATCTGGACATTATAACTCTTATTCGGGCCTCAAACATTTCGCACATAGGTGTCACTTTTATATAATAAACATAATGATTGAACCAAAATAACATTCAATATTTTGATTCCAAGCTTCAAATAAATAAGTGGGTACAGATCTCTTCCATAATTACCAAACAAAGGACCCAACCAAAATCGTTCCCAATTAACCGAGCATGCACAATGCTCCCATCAACCATCGAACTGGAGTAAATACGATATCAATGTAATATTTAGGGTTTAAGACAACAAGTGGAAGGTAAGAACGATGGTTTGACCAGAGGGTTTGGTATTTGAATAGCGCAAACAACTCATTCTGTAGGTTCTCTATCATAGCTTACTACAGAACAATAACTTGCAATAATTCTCTCAACTATAAGGGTTTCGAAACAACAGACTGCAACTTCCAACATACAACACAAATGAATCCAACCCCTTCAACACTACAAAATGAGCGACCAAGTATAAACCCGTGCTCGACCAAAAAGCATGAATAATGCTTTCATCAACTTCTGGGTGGTGTTATCTTAATACTATGCAATGTGTTCCATGCAACTGTGTTGGTGAGGGCATAGCAAGTTAGCTAACAGCTCAGGGTTTTTTCAAGAGAAGGCACATAATACTTTAATCTTTCATTAGTTCACATTGAAACCCATAGGGTTGAAATATGGGGTTTGTACACTAGCCACAAAGACTAGTAATATCGAGATGAAGGTGGGGCATTCACAAAGACTAGAGATTTGGCAGACTATGATAACCAATTTTAACAGAGAGGCCAACAAGAATACAAAGCCATGGAAAAACATGCTTCACTGCAATTTTTATTCAACCAACCCATGCAAAGGATTACACACAACAAGAAGACTGCGACCATTTTTTTTTTAAATGCCAACATTCCAGAACAACCACCATGAGAAACTAAGGATGCAAACACCAATACATAGTTCAAAACATCATAACAACTTGAGAATTCACACAGACCACAAGAAACCAGAACCAAAATTTGATTCAAAGGGTAGAGTAATTATCATGAATGGAAAATTAAGAAAACCCATACCTGGAAAAGTTTGTGCGAGGAAAAAATTAAGACTGTATGCTTCCTTCATGATCGAACAAGGCGAAACAACAACAACTACCAATGCCAAAACAATGCAAGAATGACTAGGGTGACAAGCTCGAGGGGAGTTTGAGTGACATGTAATAACTGCACGTCGCTTCTCCCTTCCAACTTCATTGAATTCTTAGTACGAGCCAAGTCCATTCACCATAGCACTACACCATTAATCAACCGAAAAAAACATTTTCCATATCACTTTTGCAAAGTACGCCACCCCTTGGTAATATCAAACTTCTTCAAATGTCAACTCGCTAGGAACACAAATCAATATGAAACTCAAAAAATGTGCATAACCATAGTAGCAAGGGTCAAGAACATCCAAACTCTTATCATAACAATACAAAACATTAGAAACTGAGTATAATTATTTTATCCAAAAGGGAAGTATTGTTATATTCTATGAGAGATCATCAAATCGATTTAGTGCCATGTTTTAATCATCCAACCAACACATATCACCATAACATTTTAAACCATGATCTGGAACAAATGGACTATAGAAGACCGTGTTGCTGCAATCACATAAGCAAACAAAATATAAGCGTTGCTTATCCACCATAGTGCCATAAGTCTAACAAGGGGGTCCCACCTACTAGTTTATTATTGATACAATTAAATAATAAAGCTTGACAATAATTTGCGAGAGTAGTATTCATCATTTCATTTTTAAGTGTCAACACTGCGCTGATGTTGAACTGGGTCTTTGGCGATCTTGATGGCACTCTGTTTGTCACACCAAAGGCTGGTCAAATGCTGTTGCTGGAATCCAAACTTTGAAAGGATCTGTCGAATCCAAAAGGCTTCATGACTTGCATTTACAGATGCTCGGTACTCTACTTCTGCTAAAGAATGTGAAATAGCCCGTTGTTTCTTACAGGCCCAAGTGACAGGTCCTAAACCAAGGATAAAAACATATATAACTTGTAATAGAATTCCGATCATCAGGGTCACCGAACCAATCTAAATCAGTGAAACGAAACAATAAAGGAGTCCCCCCTAAACTGTAATGTATCCCAAACTGAACTGTACCATAGACATAGCAAAGTATCATTTTAGCTGCTTTCCAATGGCTTTCATGGGGTGTTTTCATATACCAGGCAACAAGACCAACATCAAAGGAAATATCAGGATGGGTATGAGTCAAGTATAAGAGGCTACTAACTAACTGATTGCATAAGGTGGCATCAACTTCGGGAGAAGTACATGTGGCAATAAGCTTGAATCTAGACTGGAAGGGAGAAGGGGCTAGTTTACAATCGTCCATGTTAGAGAGACGAAGAAGGTCACAATCATATTTAGACTGGGAAAGAAAAATTCCTTCATTGGTTTGCAAAACTTGGAGGCCAAGGAAACAGTGCAAAAAACCTAAGTCTGTCATTTCAAATTTCTTCTTAAGGTTGGTTTTCACATGGTTTAAAAGTTTTGAGTCACTACTAGTAAGGATAAGGTCATCAACATAAAGGACAAGGATTATGAGATGGCTTCCTACTTTCTTGGTATAGACATTAGGATCAGAATGACATCTAGAGAATCCGCTGTCAATAAAAAAGTTTTCCATTTTGGCATACCAAGCTTGAGGAGCTTGCTTAAGACCATAAAGAGATTTCTTAAGGTGAAAAACAAGGCTAGAGTCATTCTGGACAAAGCAAGGAGGTTTTTCCTTGTAGATTTCTTCTTTCAAATCTTCTCACAAGAAGGAAGATTTAACATCCATCTGATGGACCTCCCATTTATGTGAGGTAGAAAGGGAAAGAATAAGGCAGATGGAATTCATTTTGGCTACAGGGGAAAAGGTTTCATTATAGTCAATTCCTTCAACTTGGGAAAATCATTTGGCAACTAACCGAGCCTTGTGTCTTTCAACACTTCCATTTGATGCATACTTAGTTATGTAGACCCATTTAAATCTGAAAAGTTTTATTCCTTTTGGAATAGGTACAAGATCCCAAGTATCATTTTCCATTAAAGAACGATACTCTTCATTCATTGTTGTATCCCAATCTGGATGACTTGAATCTTTTGCAAATGTCTCTGGATCATGAGTCTATGAAACTTGAGCCAAAAGAGAAGAGGCTCGCTAGAACTATGAACGTGTTTGACGCTGATATGGAGGATCACCGACAATACCACCAATTTCTTCTCGTGTTGAAAAGACCCATCTAGGAAGGTGTGGAACTGGTGTTGGTTCAGGTTCAAAGGACTCATCTAGAGGAAGGTGAGAAGGCAAAGTTGGATTTTCATCCTCACTGTCATTATCTGTAGAAGAAACTAGAATAGGAACAAAATAAGGCACAATTGATGAATATGGATCGCATGCCAAAGAAGGAACAATTGTCGAATTAGGCTTGCAGGCCAAGATATTTTCATCAAATTTAACATCTCTTCTAATAATAATTTCATTACAATGTGGTTGAATAGGCCAAAAGAGAAGAGGCTCGCTGGAACTGTGAACGTTTTCGACAACACAGGGATTCCAACAGAGGACGAACACCTTCAATAACCACTCACACAAATAGATCAAAGATCAACACACCGATGTTTTGACGTGGTAAAACCCCTACGGGGAAACATCCACGACCCCAGCCAACACGACCACTTGGAACAATTTATTAATGCAAAATAAAAAGATTACAAAGAGATTTTACAAGAGAGTTTCTCACAATCGATCATCGACAAATGAACCTCCATGATCTTTAAATAGAGATTATGGACCAATCAAGTGCTAAGAAACAAATCAATGGCCGTTAAGATCGAGGATAATATGAACCATCATATCACTTTATGTCGGGAACATATCGCGACCTTGGATTTCCTAACTACAAATGAATACTAATGCATACTAAAGAAACACACTAAGAAACCCACTTTTACCTAACGACACATTAGACCAAGTAGATCTTAACTAACTCCTAAGTGTCTAAATATCCTAACATCCCCCCTTAAGAACAACTTGGGATATGATTGAAGGACTTATAATAGTGACACAATAGGAGAAGGAAGGAGGCATTAGAGCCTATCCCCCCTTAATGACAACTTCCTAAACTCCTAACATAGACCGAAGTTTGGAAAACTTTACTTATGTAAGAGACTTTATGAAAATGTCTGCAACTTGATCTTTTGTAGGGAAAAAGAGCACTTCAATAACTTGATCATGAATGAGCTTTTTGATGAAGTGCAAGTGTAGCTCAATGTGCTTTCTATACTGATGTTGAACTAGATATTTGACAAGATTGATGGCACTCTAATTGTCGCACCAAAGGCTTGTTAGATGCTGCTGCTGGAATCCAAACTATGAAAGGATCTGTCGAAGCCACAAGGCTTCCTGACTTGCATTTACCGTTGCTCGGTACTCTGCTTCTACTAAATAAAGTGCAATAGCCTATTATTTCTTATAGGCCCAAGTGACAGGTCCTGAACCAAGGCTGAAAAAATAACCTGCAGTAGACTTTCGATCATCAGGGTTGCCGACCCAATCTAAATCAGTGAAACCAACCAATAAAGGAGTCCCCCTTGAACTGTAATGTATCCCAAACTGAACTGTACCACATGCATAGCGAAGTATCCTTTTAGTTTATTTCCAATGGATTTCATGGGGTGTTTTCATATATCGGTAAACAAGACCAACAAGAAAGGAAAGATAAGGATGGGTACGAGTCAAGTATAAGAGGCTACCAACTAACTGATGGTACAGGGTGGCATCAAATTCGGGAGAAGTACAAGTGGAGATAAGCTTGACTCCAGATTGGAAGGGAGAAGGGGATAGTTTACAATTTTCCATGTGAAAGCGATGAAGAAGGTCACAACCATACTTATACTGGGAAAGAAAAATTCCTTCATTGGTTTGCAAAACTTGGAGGCTAAGGAAATAGTGTAAAAAACCTAAGTCTGTCATTTCAAATTTCTTTTTAAGGCTGGTTTTCACATGGTTTAAAAGTTTTGAGTCACTACCAGTAAGGATAAGGTCATCAACATAAAGGACAAGGATTACGAGATGGCTTCCTACTTTCTTGGTATAAACATTAGGATCATAATGACATCTAGAGAATCCGGTGTCAATAAGAAAGTTGTCCATTTTGGCATACCAAGCTCAGGGAGCTTGCTTAAGACCATAAAGAGATTTCTTAAGGTGACAAACAAGGCTAGAGTCATTCTGGACAGAGCCAAGAGGTTGTTCCATGTAGATTTATTATTGTAAATCTCCATGTAAGAAGGCGGATTTAACATCCATCTGATGGACCTCCCATTTATGTGAGGCAACAATGGAAAGAACAAGGCAAATGGAATTCATTTTGGCTACAGGGGAAAAGGTTCCATTATAGTCAATTCCTTCAACTTGGGAAAATCCTTTGGAAACTAACCGAGCCTTCATACCATGCTCGACAACACGGGTATTCCAATAGAGGACGAACACCTTTAATAACCATTCACACAACTAGATCAAAGATCAACACAATGATGTTTTGACGTGGTAAAACCCCTACGGGGAAACATCCACGGCCCCAACCAACGTGGCCACTTGGAGAAGTTTATTAATGCAACAAAAAAATATTATAAATATATTTTACAAGAGAGTTTCTCACAATTGATCATCGACAAATGACCCTCCATTCTATTTAAATAGAGATAATGGAACAATCGGGTGTTAAGCCACATATCAATGGCCGTTAAGATCGAAGAGAATATGAACCGTCGAATCACTCTATGTCGGGAACATATCGTGACCGTCAAATTTCCTAACTACAAATGCATACTAATGCAGGAGCATCAACAACAAGCGCGGGTGGAAGACAACTAGATATGTTGTCGCATATTTTGAATTTCAAAAGATGAAACCATTAATGTAATAGTTGGAAGGATGTTTTTTCTTTTAATGTTTTGGGGATTGTAATACAGATCTTGAGCATTGCTCTCATATGTCAGTTGTAGGCATTTATTGTAATGAATGTAAAGTAGATAGAGATTTTAATTCGATAATATAACTTAGAGTTATAGGAGGGAAAATTAAGACGAATCCCTCATATGTATTGTATTATCATTCTCATTGTAATTAAGCTGTAGAGCAAGAGAACATAGGAGAGTAGAGAAGAACAAAGGTTGTACAATTTGTATGAGCATATAGCTGTTGCTATAGAAACCATGTACAGAAGCACTTGAATTAATATAAGAAGGCTTTAATCCAATTTCACGGTGTTGTTATGGTTACACTTTGCATCTATTGAATGGTATGTTTACAATTTTCTTATATGCTCTATTATGAATTTGTTTCAATGATTTATGTGTATGATTTCATGTTGAATGTATGAAGTCTGTGAGAGGGAGTGTATAAGTTTCAATTTCTCCTCGTCTTGAGAATTCTTGCAAGGAGTGCAGTGAAGGCATGCAAGGAGTGCGTCGACAAAATTATGAGTTTTACCTCAAAAAAGATCAGGAGAGATAGAGTTGTTCTTATACCAACAGAAGTGAAAGTATAACACAAAGCCTTGCAAGGTGTGCACAGGCCAGGTAGAATTCTTAGAATTTTCCAACCCAAGGGAGCGGTTAAAGAACTTCTATCGCAAGGAGTGCACAAAGTTGGAAGATATCAGATAATCATATATTATTGTGAGAGCCACAAGGAGTGTGTGCATGATTCCTTAGAATCCTCGAATTTGTAGAAAGAATCAAGCTCAGGAAGGATAGAGACTTGGAAGGATTAGAGGAAGGACGAGGGTCGAAGTCACCTCGCAGAAATCAATCTCAGGAGGAAAGACACCGAGTTATTTGGCTAGGAAACATCGAGAACTTGAACGGACGGTGGAAAATCTCAGAGGGATAAGTGCCGATATCCATGGACTGTTAGATTTAATGGAGTTGCAAGAAAGTTTAGGGTGAGATTCCTTCAAAATTTTCAAGCTCAGGAGAGATAGTGGCCGTCATATCCAGAGGAGCACGAGTCGTTGATTTGGCACTCCGAAATATCGACATTTCGGGAGTCAGGAGAGTGGAGGAAACTACTACCCTGAAGTCGCGAGTCGCGAAATCCTGATAAGTGAAGGAAGAATTTGGAGCATCAGATCACAGGAAATGAGGACCGTCGATCTGGCATAAGAGGTCATCGCGAGTTCGTGTTTCGGGGAAAGAGGAGAGAGTCACTTCACAAACCCCCGACATGTGAAATATCCATGCGCTCGAAAGTTGGGCCCTAGGTCACAGCCGAGGGTCACATCAATGAATAATTTAAGGGAGGATCTAGGGACCGTTATCCCATTTCAGGGTATCGATAATCGGAGGAGTCAGGGTGACTCGTAATGGAAGTCCCGACATCGCGAAACACGACGCACCTTTGTTTAGGCTTGTGGTCACCGTCGGTGGTCACGTGGAGTGGAGGCTCACGCCTAGTGCTTTCTCGCACAGGTGGGGTTCATAAAAGGAGACCTGTGGTTATATGTGTGAAGGTTTCTAACGTGGACCAAGAATCCATTTCGGCTTGGGAATTGGAAGATCCAAAGACTGGGAGGTCAACATACCCTGCTGAGGTGGGGGTGTGCGTTAGGTGGTATCAGAGCTTACAAATATTGTTTTTTGTAAACAAGGAAAGATATAGGACAACTGTGATTTGAATTCTACGTGGACATATTGAAAAAATTCCACCAAGAAGATGTCCAAAAAGAACTATGCCCGATCCAGCCGTGGAAAGGTAAATGAGAGAACTTCGTGCTCGATTGGATGCCATGGAGACAACACAGAGGCAAACACTTGATACTGGAGATATTAGTGAGTCTGAAAGTGAGAACGAAGTTGGAGCAGAAGAAGAAGTTGTAGCCGAAGATGCTGTAATGGAATGTCTATTAAAAGCTGTTGCAAGAATAGGTTCCAGAGAAAAATTGGACATTCCGATGTATGAAGGTAACTTGGATGTTGAAGAGCTGCTAGATTGGTTTAGAGCTCTGGATAAATATTTCGATTATGAAGATATTGAAGAAGACAAGAAAGTAAAGCACGTTGTCACTAGACTGAAAGGACATGCAACACTGTGGTGGGATGAACTATAGTCTGACAGGCGTTGCAAAGGCAAACAAAGAATCAAAAGCTCGGATAAAATGGTAGCAAAGATGAAATCCAAATTCATACCCAGATATTATCAAATCAATCTGTTTCAAAGAATGCAAAATTTGAGACAGAAAGGGATGGCAGTGAAGGAATATACAGAGGAATTTTATAGGTTGAATATCAGAGCTGGTCATCATGAGAGTGATGATGAAAATTTTTCCAGATACATGAATGGCCTGAGATATGAGATTCATGATGAGATGATCATGGTGACAATCAGGAATGTAGAAGATGCTTATCAGATTGCTTCAAAGGCATAAGTGAAATTGACCCGAAAGCAAGTTCAAAGGGGAAGAGGTATAAGTCAGAGTAGAGGAAAAGAAGTTGCCCAAGATAGAGTACAGAAGCCCAAGGATGAAGAGAAGAAACCACATAATCACCCAGAAAGGGGAGGAAGCTCACAAGGAGGGCAGTATGCCAATATGAACACTTTTCCTCAAGCAAGAGGAAGAGGAAGAGGCAGAGGAGGTGAAATAAAGTGTTTTGTCTGTGGAAACATCAGACACAAATATTGGGAATGTCTCGATAGAAAAAAATATGGAGGAGTCGAATCTCACATTTCAAAAGTGCAAAGGAAAAATGTTGAGGCAAAAGATGCAGAAGGTGGAATATCCTTAATGATGAGGAAAATTCTCTTGAAGCCAGAGAAAGAGATGGAGAATCCAGTCTAGAGGAACAATTTGTTTAGGACTGCTTGCAAGACCAAATATAGAGTATGCAAAGTGATAGTTGACAGTGGAAGCACAGATAATCTAGTATCCACAGAGATGGTGGAAAAGATGGAATTGGAGACAGTTTCACATCCGAGCCCATACAAGGTTTCATGGTTGCAAAAAAGACATTAGGTAAATGTCACTAAACAATGTTTAGTTGAATTTAAGATAGGGGGATACATAGATGAGATCTTATGTGATGTTATTCCCATGGATGTATTTCATATTTTGTTGGGGAGGCCTTGGCAATATGACATAAATGTTATTCATGATGGAAGAAACAATACCTATACTTTAGAAAAGAATGGTAGGATGCATATGTTGCTGCCAATTAAAGACAAGAAGGTGAAAGAAGAAACAAGTAATACTATACTTCTCATGAGTGGGAAGGAACTCCTTAGATAAGTCAAGAGAGATCAAGAAATGCAGTTTGCTTTGGTTAGAAAACCTAGAGTCATCTTGAACAGTACCTCAATAGATGATCTACCTAAGAACATTCAGGAACTGTTGGATAAGTTCGCTGATATAGTGGTGGACAATTTACCTTGTTCGTTGCCATCCATTAGAAGTATAAGCCATCATATTGACCTTATACCAGGAGCGAGTTTTCCAAACAAAGCCGCGTACAAATCGACACCTCAGTAGAATGAAGAAGTTAAGAAGCAAGTGCAGGATTTGATGGACAAAGGGTTGATTAGAGAAATCTCGAGTCCATGCGCTATAGCAACAATGTTAAGTCCGAAGAAGGATGGCGGATGGAGAATGTGTACAAAATCGAGGGGTATAAACAAAATCACCACCAGGTACAAATTTCCTTTACCTAGGATGGATGACTTGATGGATTTCTTGAGTGGAGCAAAGTTTTGTTCAAAAATTGATTTCAAATTGGATATCCTCATATTAGAATGAGGGAAGGTGATGAATGGAAGACAACATTCAAGATGAATGAAGGGCTGTATGAATGGCTTGTTATGCCGTTTGGCTTGACGAATGCACCAAGTACTTTTATGATATTGATGAACGAAGTCTTGAAAGATTTCATTGGGAAGTTTGTAATTGTGTATCTTGATGATATACTAATCTTTTGTAAGACTCAGGAAGAACATTTGAGACATTTAACTCTAGTGATGAGGAGGTTGCAGCAAGAGAAGTTGCTGATAAATCTGAAGAAGTTGTCTTTCATGAAGAAAAAACTCATTTATTTGGGTTTCATGATCTCTTCGAATGAGTTGAAGATGGATCCTGAAAAGGTAAAAGCAATCAAAGAATGGCCATCGCCGAGGAATATCTTTGAAGTCAGAAGCTTCCATGGACTAGCCATTTTTTACAGGAAGTTCATCAGAAATTTTAGTGGGATTTGTGCACCAATGATGGACATAGTCAAGAAGAGACATAAATATTTTCATTGGACAGAGGAAGCAGAGAAAGTTTCAAGTTGTTAAAGGAGAAGATAAATGGATAGCTAGTTCTGGTTCTGCTAGATTTTAGTAAAACATTTCAAGTGAGATGTGATGCAAGTGGATTTGCAATTGGAGCAGTCTTAAGTCAAGACAATAGACTAGTTGCATACATCAGTGAGAAGATGAATGAGGCCAAGATGAAATATTTCACGTATGATAAGGAGTTTTATGCAGTCATACAAGCATTGAAGAAATGGAGGCACTACCTGGTTTCAAAAGAGTTCGTTTTGTATAGCGACAACCAGGCCTTACAGTTTATAACCAGACAGGAGAAACTGAACTAGAAACATGCAAAATGGGTTGAATTTATGCAAAACTTTACTTTTGTTATAAATCACATTTCTAGAAATGCTAACAAGGTTGTCGATGCATTGAGCAGGAAATGTTTGATTCTACAGGAGTTTCGAGTGAAGACCTTAGGTTTTGATAGCCTTAAGGAAATGTACAAAGATGATTCGGATTTCAAGGACGCTTACGAAGCATGTGAGAATCTTGTTTTAAGAGACAAGAGCTAATGTATTGAATATTTAATTCAGGATGGATTTCTATTCAAAGGAAATCAATTGTGTATCCCAAAGAGTTTTATGCGAGAAATTTTTTTGAAGGAAAATCATAGTGGGGGATTGGCTGGACATTTCGTCCACAATAAAACATTTTTGCAACTGAAAAGTTTGTATTATTGGCAAGGAATGAGGAGAAATGTGCGGAAATTTGTCAAAAGATGTATAATCTTCCAACACACAAAGGGGAAAAGACAAAATACAGGGTTGTATCAACCATTGCCAATACCAGAGAGGTTGTGGGACGCGGTAAGCATGGATTTTGTGTTGGGACTGCCAAGGACACAGAGAGGTTGTGATTCCATGTTTGTGGTGGTCGATAGATTTTCCAAAATGACACATTTCATTCCATGTCAGAAAACCAGTGATGCAACACACATTGCAAATCTATTTTTCAAAGAAGTTGTTCGATTTCATGGTTTACCCAAGAGTATTGTTTCAGACAAATATACCAAATTTGTTGGTCATTTATGGAGGACACTATGGAAAAAGTTGGGGACGAATCTATCTTTTAGCTCAGCATATCACCCTCAGACAGATGGACAGACTGAGGTAGTAAATCAAAGTTTGGGGGACTTATTGAGGAGTTTAGTAACTGAACATCATAGTCAGTGGGATCAGATTCTTCCACAAGAAGAATTTGCATATAATGACTCACCTAATAGGAGCACAAGATAGAGCCCATTCCAAATACTATATGGAATGCAACCAAGAGGAGTATCTGAGTTGAGAGACTTAGAGCAGAGTGAGTTCAAGAGTGTTGGAGCAGAATATTTTGCAGCAGAGATGCAGGAGCTCCACAATAAGATTAAAGAGCGGTTGCAGAGTTCCAACCAGAAATACAAGCGCAGAGAAGATCAACACAGGAGAGAGCTTCAATTTGAAGTGGGAGATTTAGTTTTGGCACATCTCAGAAAAGAAAGGTTTCCAAGGGGAACATACAATAAACTGAAGATGAAAAACATAGGTCCATGTAGGATTTTACTAAAATTTGAGGCCAATGATTACGAGATAGAATTTCTAGATGGTGTGGGCATTTTTAGCGTCAGAAGTCACTCCTGGATTGTAGCAGGAGCAGAGCCCGACACCCATCAGTTTATGTCACGATTTGTTTATAAAAAGGGGTGATCGAATGGAAGTTAATTCAAAACAATAATGTTCTAACTCCGAAACTAGGCCAGGCATGCATGGGAAAGTAAGGTCTTAGATAAAATTCTGACAATGAGTTGTAGTAAGGGTGAATAGGGGGAAGACTTGTATGAGATAAATGCAAAGGTCTGTCGTAAACATCAGGTTTCTAACAGACTGTAGGAGAAAACATCTAAATGCAAGATCTTCTTACAGTCAAAAGCAGAAAACCGGAGAATACAACAATGCAACAATAAATCCTTTATCGTAACATAATTGCAATAATTCATGTGAATCAGTCAATCATGAAATCCCTCAGTATGAGATGAAAACTAGATGGGGGCAAGAAAACTGTCTGTCATTAAACAAGAAATCTTACATATAACCAGAGAACTAGAGTGTCTATTAAAACTTTACAATAGGGATCTTCTCTCTACCATCCATCCTTTCAAAAATGGCAAAAATGCCTACATATACTCCTAAACAATGCCCAACAGAGGCGTCCTAGACTCTTAGGATGGGGCGTCTCTTCAATCAAATCTGGACTGCACTCCTCTGTCATACGCCATATTAACTCTGTATGGCTCATGCTAAGGGGTAGCTGAGCCCTTAAATGCTGAGTTAGCGTGCTCAGACTTTCCTGGTGAGTCAAGGACATCGACATGGCTTCTGTGGGAAAATTGGTACAGAGGACCACCACGGGCGGACTTCCTGCCGATACCTCCATACCTCGCAATTAATGAGTGAGGTGAGGTTTCATCCATACCCTCTCTTCTTCATTCATTCCAAGCAGGTATCAGGATTGAGATCAAGTCGAACCGACACCTGGAGAACACAATGATCCCTTCTGCAGCTAAACCTGGCGCTTCGACCCTTTGCGCAGTTCCTTCTATCGCCCCCAAGTGACCACGGGCTATGAACCCGTGCCTATCTTCAAAGGCGCTTTTGGTATTTCGCATTTCGCGGATAAGAAGGAGCTAGTCCCTGCTCTTCAAAGTCGCGATGGCCGAGAAGGCGAAGGGCCTATTCGCGCATCACGTGTTTTTGCGGGATGGATGGCTGAGATCTTCTCGGCAATACTGTGGGCCTGGGTCCTGGACGCCTTAGGCACTTTGCATCTCGCGGCTGGGAGGAGGCTGCTCCTCATGCTTCAAAGTTACGATAGGTGAAATGGTGACATGGCTTGGTCGCGCACCACGCATCCCTTTGGATAGACGGTCTTGATCATTTGATGAATGTAATATAGGTGCTATCCATCGCGCTAATCATGGCGCAACTCTGTTAACTATGATTTCGCACTGACCGTCGATCTGCCTCTCCAATTGATCCTTGCCAATGAAATCAGACTGCTCGCTCGCTTGATTTTTAAACCCGGAATGGACTTCTCCTGTGGGCTGCACTCGGCGTTTAGGCTGCGGCCTTGGACTAGAACGCATTTGATGGGTTTTCACACCCCCTTTCTTCGCATTCTTCATCAAGGGTCTGAAATCGGGAAAAAACACCCTGCTTGCAAGAATTGGTGCTAACATTAGGCTCCATTGGGGATAGAGTCATCCCTGTGATGCTCTAAGAACTCATTTTGCAGCTTTAGTGCCTTCTGTTGGGCTATGGAGTCATTTACTAAGCCAAAAAATAAAAATGAAAATAAACAAAGAATCAAACGAACAATATTTACAAACAAAGGAGTCGTCTGAGGTTCAAACAAAAAATTTCTTCAGAAAATGCCCATTTACTGGGCTGTTGAAAACCTCTTCACCCTCCAAATCCCGCAACCTGTACGTGTTGTTTGAGAAAACCTTAGAGATTTTGAAAGGCCCGATCCATAGGGCGTCAAACTTGCTGTGTTTGCCCTTATCTTGCATGGGTGCATCCCACTTAAGCACCAAATCCTCGATCTCAAACTCTTTCTTCTTGACTTTCCTGTCAAAAGCTAGTTTAACCTTCTGTTGATGGTCCTGAATTCTATCCATTACCTACTCTCTAGCCTGCTGGACTTCCACCAGTTGGTGAACTCTTTTGATCATGTCATTAGGCTCTTCTTGATGATCCTGGAAGAACTTTGCTACAAGAATGGATAGTTGAGAAGGGAAAACAACTTCTGCCCCATAAACTAATTGGAAATGGGAGATGCCTATAGATCTCTTTGTGGTCACTCGATCGACCCATAGAGCGAATTTCAACTTTGAATCCTAGGCCTTTTTGTTGTCCTCCAATAGTCTTTTGATGATCCTTATCAGGATTTTGTTGGAGGACTCTGCTAAACCATTGCCCTGGGGATAGTATGGGGTGGAGTGAATCAGTTTGATCCCAAATTTCTCATAGAACTTGGCTAATGGCTCATCCTTGAATGAGTTTGCATTATTAGTAACAATCTTTCTTGGGCATCCGAATCTTGTGATGAGGTCTTCCAGGAATCCAATAATTACCTTGTGGGAATCACTCTTGGTGGAGATAGCTTCGATCCACTTAGTAAAGAAATCTGTGGCAGTCAGGATCCATCTGTGATGCCCACTGGAAGAAGGGTGGATTTCTCCAATAAAATCTAGGCCCCATTGCTGGAAAGGTCCCGAAACAACTACAGGCTTTAAAGGCAGAGATTTAAACTGTTGCTTTTCTGAAAATCTTTGGCATGGGATGCAGGCTCTGACCCTTCTGCAGACGTCAGTGAATACAGTGGGACAGTAGTACCCAACCCTAAGGATTTTGTAGGTTGTGGTCTTCCAGAAATGGTGCCCTCGGCATAGGCCACTGTGAAATTCAACCATGATCCCGTCGGCCTCTTGTGGATTCATGCATTTTAAAAAAACCCCCAGGGGGTCTTTCCAATATAAAATTTGATCGGTAAGGCAATATTTGACTGATTTGAGCTTCAGATCCCTTGCCTTGTTTCTTTGCAGGCCATCTAGAGGCTGCAACTCCTACAGAAAATATATGACATCCTTATACCATGGACATCGAGCCAACATGGGTTTTGTTTGAGGGTCTACATCAGACAGTTGATTCTGCTGATTTTCTGAGCATGCATTGATGAAATCTACCCCCAAGGATTTGCAATTTGCTTCAACCAATAGCTTGGCTAAGCCTTGACCTTTGATCAATTTGGTAGGCCTTATTTCCAAGTCAAAATCCAGGATCTTGGCTATCCACTTACTCCTCTTCCTGTCTATGTCAGGCTGTACAAGGATGTCCTTCACAGAGGCTAAAGGAACGTATGCGGTCACCTTTGAGTGCAATACATAAAATCTGAAAGCTTTGAGAGATTTCACCAAGGCATAGGCTTGCTTCTCCATGATTTCATACCTGAGTTCTGCATCTCTTAATGCTTTGCTGAAGAAGGCAATGGGTTTCTCTCGCCCTTCCTCATTCTTCTGCAATAAGACTGCTGCTATTGTATCAAAAGAAGCAAAAGAAAAAAATAGGAAGGTTTTGGAATAGTCAGGACTGATCAACACAGGTGCCTCAGTCAGTGCCCTTTTTATTTGGACAAAATAATTCTTGGGTTCAATGGTCCATTTCACCTCATTTCCCTTTCTGAGCATGGCTGTGATGTGCTTCACTAGTTCAACAAAATTTGAGACGAACCTCCTCAGAAAGTTAATCTTTCCTAAAAAGGCCTGGACTTCTTTTTTAGACCTGGGAAGTGACAGGGTCTGAATTGCCTCTACTCTGCTGGGATCAATTCTCACTCCTTCTACTGATACTATATGGCCTAACAACTTACCCTGCTTCATAGCAAACAAAGATTTATTGGGGTTTAAGGATAGGCCAAACCTCCGATACTTAAAAAAAACTTTTCTCAGATGAAAATAGTGCTCTTTGTCAGACCCGGAGAAGATTGTTATGTCATCTAGATAGATCACCACAAACTTATCTTTCTCCCCGATGAAGGCTATGTCCATGGCTCGCTGAAATGTTGCTCCTTAATTTATCAATCCAAAAGGCATTTTGGCATACATGAATGTGCCCCAAGGAGTGGTGAAGGCCGTTTTTTCTCTGTCCTCAGGCATGACTGATATGTGATTATAGCCAGAAAAACCATCAATCATGGATATCCTAGATGCACCAGTTACCCTCTGCAGTATTTGCTCCATGTTGGGCAAGGGGTAGTTGTCTTTCTTTGAGCTCCTGTTCAGGTTTTTGAAATCAACACAGAGCCTGATTTCTCCACTTTTTTTCCTCACTGGGACCAAATTGGCCACCCATTCGGAATATCTCAAAGGGACAATGATTTGGGCATCTAACAATTTCTTCACTTCTCTCTCCATGACGGGCAACAACATGGGATTTATCTGTCTCAGCTTCTGCCTGAATGGCTTAGCCTCTTCTTTCAGTGGGATCTTGTGCTCAATGACAGATGTGTCATAAGTCTTGAGGTCTTCATAGGCCCATGCAAACACATCAACAAATTCCTTTAATAACTCAGTATATTCCGCCCTCTGTTCATTGGTCAAGCTGCTTGATAATTTGACAAACTTAGGCTCCTCCTGCGTGCCAATGTTACACTCAGCTATATCGTCATCTTCATTTGAAACCTTACCCTTTACTGCCACATCATTCCCATCGAACAATCTTTCTAAAGGGACTAGTCCCCTCAGAATGTGATTGCTAGGCAGCTGAATAATCTAGTGATTAGCAATTTCATTTAAAAACACCTCAGCGTGAGGGTCACCTTCCAGGTCAGGATCCTGATCAATGTGCAACGCAGAAAATTCATCAATAGATTGGAGAAATTTTTCGATTTCCAGATCATCTTCGAATACCTTCCAATGCTTGACATTGTCCGGTACAAAGGGCCTATATTTTATTTCAACATCATATTTGACCATAGGCGACAGAGGAACTTTGAGAAAACTAGTTGAGATAGCTAAAGAATCGGCTGAAGTGTTTTCCCCCCTCGGAATGAAAGAAATGTTAAAAACCAAGAAGAAATTATCAATAAGGTCCCATACCTCATTTATGTAATTTCTGAGCCGAGGATGATTAGCACGATAAGCATTTTTGACTTGCTGGATAATCAACTCAGCATCTCCAAATACTGCTATCTCTTTAATTCCCATTTCTTTTGCAGCCCTCATACCCAGAACAAGAGCTTCATATTCTGCCACATTTTTGGTAGTTTCAAATTCCATCTTGTATGACAGGGATATGGTCTCTTGACAAGGTGATATGAAAACCACTCCAGTGCCAGCGCCTTCGCTAGAAGAAGATCCATTGAATAACATCTTCCAAACATAGATGGTCGGAGGGGGAATCTGATAATTAAGATTGGGTTGTTTTCTGACTTGGACAGGGTCTTCAGGAGCATTAGTGAGTTGCAATAAACTAGACCCCAAATCAGTGTCAAGTGCGAATTTAGGATGATTGGTGGGGTTTGCTTCATCAATAACAATGTAGGCCAGCTGAGTTTCCCTATATAACCTCCTGTGTTCCCCTCCAAAGGCTAGAATGGTGGCATACGTGAGATCCATATTTAATTTTCCTCCAAGCTTTTTAATCCAAGATCTTGACAACAACATGCCGAATTTGGGGGGGACATCAGCTACCACAATATCCATGACCACACTCTTCATGGGCAGTTGAAACAAAGAAACCACTAGGTCTTTAATGACTCCTAGACATTGCACTCTCCTTGAATCGAAAGAGTAAAAATCATGATAAGTCTTTGTCACCTCCAGTCCCAATTCTTCCATTACTATTTTGGGCATAAGGTCATGGGAAGCCCCTAAATCCATGAGGCAGTTATGCAACACTTTATCATGTATGTTCAGGGATGTGTAGAAAGGAGGGGATGAATCATCTCTATCTTTTACCATGGGACCTAGGACAACTGCTGGCTTTTCATCTTGGGGATTTATTGAGTCTGTGGAAGGCTGGGGGGGCTTAGATTGTAGCAGCTTGGAGAGGGACCTTTTGCAATCTTCATTTTTAACTAGTTCGGATAGGGGTACATGGATTCTAATCTTCTGAATCTCATGCTCAAAATTAAAGGAGGAAATAGGATTAGGAGCTTCCCTTGCCTCAGAGATAGGTTCCTTGGCTGCTGGCGAAGTATTTTGAGTTTTCTTTCCTTTAGTAGTGGTTGTTGTAGCTTTAGTAGGCCTTTCCGCTATGAGGGGATGATCCTGGCTATCAAAATTCCCTTCTTTCTTTTTTGACCTGAGATTATATCTGTTAGGAGTGTTGCTGGCTTTTTCCCTTCTACTCAACTCATTGATTTGAGTGTTGACAAGGGATTCTTCATATGCAGATTGAGTCAAATGAGGAAACGGGGAAGTGTCCTCGATGCAGTGGATCTCAGAGTCGAGTTCATCCACCTCCTCCCCTTCCTCATGAGAAACTAGGTTGTTCTGGAGAGGGGTTTGAATCCTCTGATCATCTCTATCTCTGCTCTTTTGTTCCCTTGGGAAAGCCTGTGGCACATTGCTATTAGGCTTCCTGAAGCCCCTTCCATCTGTATTTTGGGGATTTCTGTACATGGGCTTCCCTTCTAATTCCCACCTTTCCATCCTGGCAGATAGTGATTTTAGCACTCTAGTTGTCTCATCTGTCTGAAGGGGCAGGGGAGAGGAAATGGATGGGGAGGCTTCATGCCTTTTCCTGGATATGTTTCTATCAGCAGTGTTCCTGAGTCGGTCAACAACCAATATGTTAGATTCTACCTCCACGGTTGCATCCTGCATGTGGGCCAGAGTAGTGGCTCTTCTTTCCCTCAACAGGAGGCAGAAATTGGGATCAAAGGTGCTAGCATAAGTGATATTTGCAGAGGCTTTGAAGGGTTTTATCTTAGCAGGGATTTTATTGTACATTTTATTGAATCTCTTGGAGAAGTTAGAGACAAACTTTCATTCTTTTCTCTTCAAAGACCCAAACCCTGTCATGTAATACATGAAGTCTTTTTTATCTCCCCACTGTCTCAAAAAGACATTATCCAAAGCTTCGATCCCATCAATAGATCCATGAGGCAGGGCCTTAAACCATTTTCTAGCCTCGCCTTGAAGATTATGGACAAAAATCCTCATCCATACGTCTGCATGCATGATAACATTATGATCTGTAAAAATATAAAAGGCTTCTAAGTGTTCTTCTGCAGTTATGTCCCCCTCGCCTGTAAACTTGGGTAGCTGCTTGAGGTAACCATCTGTTGGGAGGGCATTGAGAGGCTGAGGTAACACAAGGGGAGCATACATAGCTGCTATAATAGCCTCCATTCTGGTCATAGGGGGATTTGCTTCTGCCATAGGGATATTAGGTGGAGGAGAACTCGGAGGAGGAGGAGCTCGAAAAGGGGATACTGGGGATGAACTTATAAGTGGAATGGGAAACAGTAGGGGATTTAGGGAGAAGGCTAACGGGCCTAAGTTAGCAGATTCTTTGTGCAGAAGCGACAACAGTAACAAGAGGAGGACTGGTAAAGCTAGGAGTGGGGAAATATTCTGTGGTCTTGGGTATACGCCAAGGTACAACTTCAGAGGAGAGGGGAGTGACAAGGATTTCTCCCTCGAATCCCAGACCAGGGGGGGAAAACTCAATAGGAACACTCCCAAAATTCAGGAAACGAGAAACTTCAGAAAAAGGTCTGCTAAGAAACTGAGGAGGAGAAAATGGAGTTCCTACAGAAGGAGATGGCAGATTACCTGGTTCAACAGTGAAAGCTTCTCCTTTAGAGCCCTTTCCTTTTCTGAGAACCGCCTCTGGACCAGTTTCATGCGTAGCTAGAGGCAACTGTGGATGGGACCACGTGTGTCTGCCTCTAAAAGCCATAATTAACACGGCAGGTTCACCACAGTGGATTCGTCACAATGGAGTCGCCAGGTGCACAGTATCAATCTTCAAAGGCTCTGATACCTGATGCACCTTCAGAATCAGAGGCTCAATGTCGTTCAATCCCAGGGAAAATTTTCAATTTCGTCCCTGGCAACGGTGCCAGAAATGTTAGCATCAGAAGTCACTCCTGGATTGCAGCAGGAGCAGAGCCTGACACCCATCAGTTTATGTCACGATTTGTTTATAAAAAGGGGTGATCGAATGGAATTTAACTCAAAACAATAATGTTCTAACTCTGAAACTAGGCCAGACATGCATGGGCAAGTAAGGTCTTAGATAAAATTCCGACAGTGAGTTGTAGTAAGGGTGAATAGGGGGAAGACTTGTATGAGAGAAATGCAAAGGTCTATCGTAAACATCAGGTTTCTAACAGAATGTAGGAGAAAACATCTAAACGCAAGATCTTCTTACATTCAAACGCAGAAAACTAGAGAATACAACAATGCAACAATAAATCCTTTATTGTAACATATTTGCAATAATTCATGTGAATCAGTCAATTATGAACTCCCTCAGTATGAGATGAAAACTAGATGGGGGTAAGAAAATTGTCTGTCATTAAACAAGAAATCTTACATACATATGCATAACCAGAGAACTAGAGTGTCTATTAAAACTTTACAATCGGGAGCTTCGCTCTACCATCCATCCTTTCAAAAATGGAAAAAATGCCTACATATACTCCTAAACAATGCCCAACAGAGGTGTCCTAGAATTTCAGAATGGGGCGTCTCTTCAATCAAATCTGGCCTGCACTCCTCTGTCACACACCATCTTAACTTTGTATGGCTCATGCTAAGGGGTATTTGAGCCCTTAAATGCCGAGTTAGCATGCTCAAACTTTCCTGGTGAGTCAAGGACATAAGCATGGCTTCTGTGGGAAAACTGGTACAGAGGACCACTGCGGGCGGACTTCCTATCGGGACCTTCATAGCTCGCAATTAATGACTGAGGTGAGGTTTCATACATCCCCTCTCTTATTCATTCATTCCAAGCAGGTATCAGGATTGAGATCAAGTCGAACCGACACCTGAAGAACACAGTGATCCCTTCTGCAGCTAAACCCGGGGCTTCGGCCCTTTGCGTAGTTCCTTCTATCGCCCCCAAGTGACAACGGGCTATGATTTTGTGCCTAATCTTCAAAGGTGCTTTCGGTATTTCATGTTTCGCGGATAAGAAGGAGCTAGTCCCTGCTCTTCAAGGTCACAATGGGCGAGAAGGCGAAGGGCCTAATCGTGCA
Source organism: Picea engelmannii (assembly GCA_009831015.1). Taxonomy (NCBI): domain Eukaryota; kingdom Viridiplantae; phylum Streptophyta; class Pinopsida; order Pinales; family Pinaceae; genus Picea; species Picea engelmannii. The sequence goes on from ML787431.1 coordinate 1,201,356, forward strand.
CCACGTGTTTTTGCGGGATGGACAACTGAGATCTTCTCAGTAATACTGTGGGCCCGGGTCCTGGACACCTTAGGCACTTTGCGTCTTGCGGCTGGGAGGAGGCTGCTCCTCATGCTTTAAAGTTACGATAGGTGAAATGGCAACATGGTTTGGTCGTGCGCCACGCGTCCCTCTGGATAGATGGTCTTGATCATTTGATGAATGTAATATAGGCACTATCCATCGCGCTAATCGTGGTGCAACTCTGTTAACTGCGATTTCCCACCGACCGTCGATTTGCTTCGCCAATTGATCCTTTCCAATGAAATCAGACTACTCACTCGCTTGATTTTTAAACCCGAAATGGACTTCTCCTGTGGGATGCACTCGACGCTTAGGCTGCGGCCTTGAACTAGAACGCATTTGATGGGTTTTCACACCCCCTTTCTTCACATTCTTCATCAAGGGTATGAAATCGGGGAAAAACACCCTGCTTGCAAGAATTGGTGCTAACAGGCAGATCACCCATATTCAACATAGCCGATATGTTCCCTTATACAGTAGATGAAGCGAGAGGAGAAGAGAGTCAGAAGAAAATTCATTGGGTCAAACAGATGCCTGTAGCTGAAAATTCACAGATGGAAAAGATCATCGATCTGAGAGTTAGCAAGAAGACCCGAAGGAAGACATATTTTAAATATCTGGTAAAGTGGAAAGGACACCCGATTGAAGATGTCATTTTGGAAAGTGAAGCAGATATCCATAAACATAGACAGACGGTGTAGAAGCTCATGGACAGGAGTCCATGAATTTTTCAGCTAGAGTAGTATGACATAGGAGCATCGCTAGCAAATGCGGGTGGAAGACAACTAGATATGCCGACGTGCATTTTGAATTTCAAAAGATGAAACCATTAATGTAATAGCTGGAAGGATGTATTTTCTTTTAATGTTTTGTGGATTGTAATACAAATCTTAAGCATTGCTCTCATCTGTTGGTTGTAGGCATTTATTGTAATGAATGTAAATTAGATAGATCTTTTAATTCGATAAGATAGCTTAGAGTTATAGGAGGGAAACTTAAGAAGACTCCCTCATATGTATTGTATTAACATTCTCATTGTAATTAAGATGTAGAGCAAGAGAACATATGAGAGTAGAGAAGAACAAAGGTTGTAGAAGTTGTATGAGTAGATAGTTGTTGCTATAGAAACCATGTACATAAGCACTTGAATTAATATAAGAAGGCTTTAATCCAATTTCATGGTGTTGTTATGGTTACTGTTTGCATCTATTGAATGGTATGTTTACAATTTTCTTATATGCTCTGTTATGCATTTGTTTCAATTCTTTATGTGTATGATTTCATGTTGAATGTATGAAGTCTGTGAGAGGGAGATTATAAGTTTCAATTTCTCCTTGTTCTGAGAATTTGTGCAAGGAGTGCAGTGAAGGTCCGCAAGGAGTGCGTTGACAAAATTCTGAGTTTTACCTTAGAAAAGCTCAGGAGAGATAGAGTTGTTCTTATACCAACATAAGTGCAAGTATAGCACAGAGCTGTGCAAGGTGTGAGCAGGCCAGGTCGAAGTCTTAGAATTTTCCAATCCAAGGGAGCGGTTGAAGAACTTCTATCGCAAGGAGTGCACAGAGTTGGAAGATATAAGATAATCATAGATTATCGTGAGAGCCGCAAGGAGTGCATGCAAGATTCCTTAGAATCCTCGAGTTTGTAGCAAGAATCAAGCTCATGAAGGATAGAGACTTGGAAGGCTCAGAGGAAGGATGAGGGTCGAAGTCACCTTGAAGAAATCAAGCTCAGGAGGAAATACGCCGAGTTATATGGCCAGGAAACATCGAGAACCTTAACGGATGGTGGAAACTCTTGGAGGGAGAAGCGCCGATATCCGTGGACCATTAGATCCAGTGGAGTTGCAAGGAAGTTGAGGGAGATATTCCTTCAAAATTTTCAAGCTCAGGAGAGATGTAAATGTGTTGAACCTACACAGGATAGATCTAGCTAAACAATAATACACACATTTGCAGAGAGAATTGGAGAAGGAAGAAGAAGGAGAGAAAGAATGGAAGAATTCTCATTAACCGTATTCCACACTCAAAGACTGAATAATTTACAATAGATATAGGATACATGAGTAACTAATGAGACATAGTGGTGGTTTATATTGATATGGACACACACCAACAGTTACAATAGTAAACTGTCATCTAGTCTAGTCTCTCAGGCAGTTATTGTAGTGAACTGCCACATAGCTGAATTAACTAGTCAACTAGTCTTCAGTTAACTGACTGAACAAAGAGTAGTGAGTTGGTGATAATCCCAATGTTGCATGGTGACAAAACCAATGCAACATCTAAACTCAACTCAACTAGTCAAACTGAAGTGTGAACTGAAAGAGAATATTCTCCAGGTGGAATATTCTCCCCTAAAATATAGGAGACTAGATAATGACTAATTATGACTAATAAACAAGGAATAACCTTAGGAAAAATAAATCCTAGGTGTGTGTGAAGTAACTCCAACAAGAGATAGTGGCCGTCAGATCCAGAGGAGCGCGAGTCGTTGATTTGGCGCTCCGAAATATCGACATTTCAGGAGTGAGGAGAATGGAGGAAACTACTACCCAAAAGTCACGAGCCATGAAATCCTGATAAGTGAAAGAAGAATCTGGAGCGTCGGATCACAGGAAACGAGGACCGTCGATCTGGCATAAGAGCTCATTGTGAGTTTGCATTTCGGGGTACGGGGAGAGATTCACTTCACAAACCCTCGACACACGAAATCCCGACGCGTTCGAAAGTTGGGCCCCAGGTCACAGCCGAGGGTCACATCAGTGAAGAATTTAAGGGAGGAGCTAGGGATCGTTAGCCCATTTCGGGGTATTGGGAATCGAAGGAGTCAGGGTGACTCGCAACGGAAGTCCCGACATTGCGAAAAGCGACGCGACTTTGTTTAGGATCGTGGTCACCGCCGGTGATCTCGTGGAGTGGAGGCTTGCACCTAGTGCTTGCTCGCATAGGCGGGGTTCATAAAAGGAGACCTGTGGTTATATGTGTGAAGGGTTCCAACGTGGACCAAGAAGCCATTTTAGCTCGGGAATTGGAAGATCCAAAGGTCGGGAGGTCAACAGACCGTGCTGAGGTGGGAATCTGCGTCACATACTAATGCATACTAAAGAAACACACTAAGAAACATACTTTTACCTAACGACACATTAGACCAATTAGATCTTAACTAACTCCTAAGTATCTAAATATCCTAACAATTCGCGGATCTCTCTCTTTCTTGGTTATTTTATTAGTGCATCAAAGAGTTGTTGCGAATGTTCAATACTTTTACTAGCTAGCAAGAATGATCCATTTGAAGGGTTATTAACCACTTGGAAGGAAGACATCTAGGGTTTCTGTCTCTTCCATCTTCCTTCATTGGTTTGGTAAGTTCTCATTCTCTTGTCCTGCCTTTCCTTTGGTTCCTTGGCAAGGTTTTTACTTATTTTTATTGAATCCACAATTGATCTTGTTGGTGAATTTTTTTCCCTTGTGTAATCCCTTCTTGTTGGCCTTGGTCCTCATAGATTATTCTTGATTAGGTGAGGGATTATTCTACCTTAGGGTTCTAATATCTTACCCTAATATTTAAGATAAAAGTGACCAAATTTAAGAGGGGAATACTTTTTGACCCCATAAGCCCTAATTAGAGAAAAGGCACTAGGATTCTCCCAACAAGCAACCAAAATACCCTAAAACTCAAAATATTTTATTTTTTATTTGTTTAGAAGGAAATATGATGGTGAAAAATCAAAGAAAAATATTTATTTAGATTTCTTTCATTGTCTAGTGTAAAGTTAACAATTCATTTTATTTCGTAGACAAATTTATTCAAGGGTTTATGCTTAATTGTTTATATTTAACCCTAAGGAGACAAAAAAACCCTACATAAAGGATCTTCAAGGTCTTATATAACATTTTGTGGGATGATTTAAGGCATTTCTCAAATATGGAAATTAATTGCGGCAATAAAAATCAGATTTGGTGAAACCATAAGGCCAGGTTTTGATGCTTCAAGGTGTACTCTTACTCATACCTAGGCACTATTTCATTTAGATTATTTATACACGTTTACCTCACATATCTAGTTGTGAATTTTATCTGTAAAGTGATTATAGTTGTTTATCATTTACTTAGATATTTATTTGGTGAATTCCAAGTGCTAACTTGTAAAACCCTAGGGGGATTCACTATCTATTTTACAAGTTCTTTCTTATTTAATGGTTATACATATTTAGAACTTGTTTCTAACACTTTTTAGGCTTTTTTTGCATAGAATATATCTTTCCCAAGTGGAAAAATCTAAGATATATTGCTCTCTAGTGCATAATCTCTCTCTTGGATGGTCTTTTCGATACTTGAAATATGAAATTTCTGTGTTTTTATTATTATTATAATAAAATAGATTTAAGAGTTCTAGTACAACCTTAAGAGTGTTCCTTCTTAGCATTCAATCAATTGTAATCACAAGCACACATTGCACCATTGGTTCATGCTAATCTTCTTCACTCTTTGGGCCCTAAAGTAGCTTAAAAGTGGTTCTAACCTCTTTGAAGTTTAATTTGTTGAGTGATAGATATAAATGCAAATATGAAGTTGCTAATATTGATTATCTTACACATAAGATTTGACACACACATCCACTAGCTCCTAAAATTTTATTTCAAGTGGATATACTTGTGGTTTATGCTATTGTTTCTACTTGTTTATCCTTAAAGCAATTAATCACTTACTGGAATCCTAATGCATGGTCTTGTTACATATACCTTTTGGATTCATTAAAGTAAATTGTAAACTTCCATGGTTTTAATTCACTTGAAGAGGTTTACTTATTCAAATAGGGATACCCCCCATGGGCTTCTAGGAGTTGGCCTAAAGTGAAGGGGAAAGTGTATCGAGGTGAGAGTGGTGCACTTCCCATTCCCCCCCCAGTTAGCACATATGTTTGGACTTTTCACAAGGCCGCTAGTTCAAGCGGTAACATTTTTGGAGTCATTGACAGGGATAAATTCCGTCTCTAGGTTTTTGTTGTGTTTATTTTTGTATGTGTATCTTGATGAAATTATTGTGAATACTAATCTTAATTTTCTCATTTGGCAACTCCACCTAAAGAAAACATAACAAAGAGATACTCTAAAATAACAAATTCCCAAGGTATTTTTGATCTTGTTCCTGAACCTAAGCTTTATTATAAAAGAAGAAGATATAGGCATAAGACAAGAGAATTAAATAATTAATTAGGACTTGAATATGTGCAAGATATAAGAAGATTATTTGTTGATAATTCAAATTTCCTAAATCAAAATCAAATGGATGCTCCTTGGTTGACTGATTTTTATAAACCATTCAATTTCTCTAACATTGTAGGTCAGCCTCATGATTTACCTACTTCATTGGAAAAAATGTTTGTTTTTCATCATGATAATGTTGTTAGTGCTAAATAAATCTGGGATGCATTTATGGATTGTGTTAGATCTCTCGAAATTTCTCATCTTTATGTGCTCTTTAAACGCTTTTATTTATCATTGAATAAAGATGCTAGAAATTGGTTTCTTGGATTTCCTAACAATAACATCAGTTCTCTTGATGCTTGTAGAAATGAATTCTTTGACATATGGTTGGAAATAAAATATAGTAGGTTTCTTTTGAATTCTTTGACTAATATGAAAACAAATGAAAATGAGACCGTGGATGAATTTAATCATGTATTTGATAAAGTTGTTCAAGACATCCCTCAAACTCATTAGCCTACTCCATACACCATCTTGTTTTATTAGATGAATTCTTTCCAAGGCCAATTCAATTTCTTTATAAAAGAAGCCAAGCCTAACGATTTAATGAAAGCTAAGAAGAAGGCTAAGAGTTTGGATGATAACTGGACCCTATCATGGAATCCCGATATCCTAAACCCTCCTAGAGATAGAGTCAATCCTAAACCCAAATTTGTTCATGCCGCTGAGCCCACTCCTGATCCTTTTACTACCATCTTGGAAGGAATGAGAATATTAGAGATGAATTTAATGAAAAAAAAATGCAATGCATAATATATTTGTTTATCTTGAGAGAAATCAATAGAAAATCAAGTTTCCTTCTATAAATGGGTATGGGGGCCCTCCTCCAAATCAAAGACCTCCCACAACTTTGGAGAAGCCAACTAATATGCTTGGCGATGATATTCCTTATTATTGTCAATATTGTGCTAGTTTCCACGATGAAAATACTTATGCTAGATATATTGAATTAATGAAGGAGAGTTCTCAAAGTGATGATGGATATCTGGACTCCTATAACAATGTGTATGATGGAAGAAAAGAGGTTCCACTTGTCCCAAGAAAATATGCAAAAAGTTAAGCACACGTCCATAGAAGTGAAAAATACAATTGAGTTGTTTGGTGAGATGCCCTCCCATAAGGAAATCAAAAGAATGTATGCTAATATATTTTAGGGTATAACTTATGAAAGAAGAAAAGGCGACTCTCCTTAAGGAGATCGACAAGGTCCTCTAGAAATTCCTAAGAAATATAATCAACTTGTAGGACCAAGTGTGGAGATACCTCAGAGTGATCCTTTAAAGAATAACCCTTTTAATCTAAATATGGATGGGTAATGCTAAGGTGTATGTTCCCATTGTCGAGTTAGAAAAGATTCCTTCTATACGAGAGAAAATTAAATAAGTTTTGGGGCTTGAAGTGATGATTCAATCAACCCAAGTTGTAGATGAAAGTGAAGATGCCCCTATTATTCTCCAAGAATTGAATCAATAAGTAAGGAAGAACCCAAGTCACCAAACCCTTTTCATATCCTTGGTGGTTGGTAACTTATTATTCCATATTTGTATGTTGGATTATGGAGCCTCCACCAATGTAATGTATCTTAGTGTAATGAATCAGTTGGGATTGAAAAAAACAAGACCATACATAAACATATGTGTAATGGATTCCATAAAAGTAAAGGTTTGTGGCTTTATCAAGGATCTTCTTGTGAGTTTGCTAGTTTACCAGGATATTTCTCTAACCATGGATGTTGTTGTTATTGATGTTCCAAGTTCTCAGGGAATGATTTTATCTCGTAAGTGGGTAGCTGAACTTGGAGGTAGTATCCAAATGGACCTATATTATGCCATAATTCCCACTTGTGAGAATAATTTTGTGACTTTGTACTATGATTGAATGAGAAAGAATCATGTGGAAGACCCCTTATATTCTATGAATGAGTTGGTTTAAGACAAGGAATATTTAATATCTTATATTGTGCTCGCAACTGAAGTAGCTCCCCAAGAAGATATCAATATAGTTTGGGAGATAAGTTTTGATGGAACCAAGTCTAGATCAAGGGCTAGTGTAGGAATTTTGTTTACATCCCCTTAGGATGACACCTTATGCTATGCATTTAACTTAGAATTTGAAGCAACAAACAATGTGGATAAATATGAAGCTCTTTTGATTGGATTGAATATGGCTAAGGATATGGGAATTAATTTTATGAAAATCCAAGGTGACTTTGATTTGGTGATCCTACAAGTTAAGAATCAATTTGCATGCAATAATTATATATTGAAAAGGTATATAAATGCTATGTGGGATTCCATGGAGTGGCTTGATGCATTGTATTTAGAAGCGAAACCTAGAATGTTTAATGATAAATATGATAATTTGGCTATAGTTGCCTCAACTCTTCAACCATTTAAAGATTTATTGGAAGGTGGAAAGTTAGAGATCATATTTAGACCTTTTTTTCTCGACAATATTGAGCACTTGGAGGTTTTTGACAATGATGCCCAAATCATAATATTTATGAACAACCTACAACAATTTGATAAAAATGAGATCGATTGGAGAGAAGAAGGAACAAAATATCAAGAGTAATTGAAGTATAATAAGATTCCCATTGGTCTCGTTCCTTTGGAGAGAGTGTTTGAAAAACATGACTTGTACATGGAAAAGAAAGAGATGGTTAAAATCGACGAGTCCATGGAATTTAATATTGAATCCCCCAAAAATCCTAAGATTGTAAAAATTGGTTAAGGAACTTCAAGCAAAGAAAGGAGGGAAAATGAGAATTTGATCAAAGAGTATAGATATGTCTTTGCTTGGTCCTATGATGACTTGAAATATTAGAAGGGAGACATCATCCAACATATGATACAATTGAAGGAGAGTGCCAAACCTTTTCGACAAAAAATGAGACAGATTAACCCAAAGTTGGCTCCCCTCATCTAAAAGGAATTTCAAAAGTTTCTTGAAGCTAAGATAAGTGCACCTACAAGGCACTCAACTTGGGTTTCCAACCTTGTGGTGGCGAGGAAGAAGACAAGTGAGATAAGACCATGTTGATTTCATGAATATGAATATGTTATTAGAGAATAATAATTATCCATTGCCTAACATGGAGCATTTATTGCAAAGAATCATAGGATCGAAAATGTTATCTTTATTATATATATTTTTGGGATATAACCAAGTGTAGGTGAATGAAGATGATAGACTTAATACTACTTTTACTACACCTTGGGGCACTTTTGAATATTTAAGGATGAATTTTAGCTTACTCAACACAGGTGCCACATTTCAAAGAGCCATGGATTATGCATTCAGATATCTTATGGAAAAAATAATCGAGATTTATCAACATGATCTCACCTTGTTTTCAAAGGAAATACACTCTCATGTTGGACATATTAGACAAATATTTGAGAGATGTTGCAAGTACGGAATATCATTGAACCCAAAGAAGTCAACATTTGGATTTCTTGAAGCAAAGCTCCTTGGTCATATATTTTCAAAGGATGGGGTAAAGGTCGACCCTGAAGGGATTAAAGGTATCAAAAAAATCCCTTTACCCTGAAATGAGAAAGCTTTGCAATCATTTTTCGACAAAATCAATTTTGTCTGAAGATTTATCCCAAATTTTTATGAAATAACTAAATCCATAACCAAGTTTCTTAAGAAATATGTAGATTTCAAATGGGATGAAGATGGAAAGACAACTTTTTAATCTATTGAGGAGGCCATTGTGAAATCCAATGTGTTAGTAAGTCCAGATTATTCAAATAATTTCCAAGTTTTCTCTTTTTCCTCTGAGGATATCATCACAAATGTGTTGCTTCAAAAGAATGATCAAGGTAAAGAGAAACCTATAGTCTTTATGAGTAAATCTCTGAAAGATTCTAAATTTAATTATTCCATTACAAAGAAGCAATCCTACACTCTTGTTAAGTCGCTAAAGCATTTCAAGACATATGTGGGTTACTCAAAGATAACTCCCTACGTTTCCCACTTTATAGTAAAATATATTTTATCTCAACAAAATTGTTTGGGAACTAGAGGCAAGTGGGTGTCTACGATTCAAGAGTATGATTTGGAAATTAAACCCACAATGTTAATCAAGGGCCAAGGATTAGCACAAATGATGGTAGACAGAAATGGAGTTTCCCTTGGAATGAAAGAATGATCATGTCCTATGATCTCAACCATATTAGAATAAATGGAACATCACGACTGGTATTTGGATATCATTTACTACCTTAAGAATATTACAACTCCAAATCATCTAATAGATCATAAACGAAGAGCATTTATATTAAAGGCATCCAAGTTCCATTTCATCAATCAAGGCCTTTGATGGAGAAATTCAGATGGATTGATTCTCAGATGCATAGACCCAGAAGAATCTAAGAAGTTGATGGATGAATTTCATAAGGGGATATGTGGTGGACATCATGCAACAAGAAACACTACCCATAAGATTCTAAGAGGTGGTTTTTACTGGCTTACTATATTTTTAGATGTCCATAATTTTATAAGATTGTGTTAATCTTGTTAGCGCTTCACTGGAAAATGGAAGCTAGTTTCTCTTCCTTTGCATCAAGTTATAGTGGAAGTTCCCTTCCAACAATGGGGCCTTGATTTTACAGGAGAGTTCAAGGATAATTACAACAATGGTTAAAAATCTATTCTCATGGCTACAACTTCACAAAATGGGTTGAATCCATACCAACTAAGAGGGCCACCAATAAGGTTGTCATGGAATTTTTGGAATAAAATATCATCACTTGTTTTAGAGTGCTAGAAAATATTATCGCCGACAATGCCAAAGCTTTCAGTTCTTCAGATTTGTCAACCTTTTGTTTTGACTACGAAAGTGTCCTATTCTACTCTTCCAACTATTACCCTTAAGGAAATGGTATTTTTGAGTCAAGTAATAATAATTTGATGACCTTTATTAAGAATACTGTGGGGGACACCAATAAAATTGGAATAATAAGTTAAAATATGTTCTATGGACTGATAAAATAGATAAGAAAGAATCCATCAGAAATATGCCATTTAAGTTAGTTTAGGGGATGGAAGTAACATTGCTAGTTCACCTAAAGATCCCAACTTATAAGATAATGTAACAATTCTCCCCTGACCAAGATACAATGAAAAACATATCAAATATCTAATCAATCTTGAATATAACTGAAGATGCACCTTTGATCTTCTAGCAAAGAGTCAGGAAAAGATGAAGATGAAACTCGATACGAAGGCTCACCCAATAATTTTTTAGAAAGGTGATCTTGTTCTCCTGTGGAACAAAAGAAATGAAAAGGCAGGTAAACATGGTAAGTTAGAAAGTCTTTGGTTGGGTCCTTACAAAATTAAAGATTTTGTAGGTAACAATTCTTTCTAAATTAGTCATCTAGATGGTGAGTGACTTCCTTTTCCCGTTAATGGGAAAGTTATGAAGATGTTCTATCAAGGAGATATATGATTCCATGGGGCATCCTTTTACACTAACAATTTTTGTATCCTTTCTTACTTGTGTGTTTCATTTGATTGATTTATACATTTTCATGTTATTTTAGAATAGAAATAAGTGATGCTCACATGCACATATTTTCTCTGATATGTGATACTACTAACATGTGCTTGGATATATTTCATTTACGCATGGATTTATTTCTCTCTTAGGGAAGTGAAAAAGGCACTTGCGTCTTCACCCTTCTTTTCATTTTACATCCATCGATTGAAAATGTTTAAGGTATGCAGGTTTTTCATATTTTGGAGTTCTCGTGCACTCTTGAGATGAGCACATGTCCCCGAGTTGAATCCAAATGTTACATCTCATATTCACTTCAGTGTACCCTACATTTTATCACCAAATGTGACCCATCATATGAGCGTATTATGTGTCTCATCTATCTATCTATCTATCTATCTATCTATCTATATATATTAACAATAATTAATAATCAACAAATAATATGTAATGAAGAGACACCTTCCTAATGAAAGGTCATGTCTCTTAGAAAAGGGCACCCCTGCATGGATATATATACAACCCTCATTCTTAGTTGTAATAATCTCATGCTATCATCATTACTCCTACATTTATTAGTTTGGTTGTCGCATTTGGTATCAGAGCTACTCTGATCCTGATCTTTGGCCATCGAATCTTTGATAAAAAATATTGTTGCCCTTGAGAACATCATTGTAGGTCCTTGGCCACTAAAATTTTTAGAGTTCTTGGAAATCCAGTCTTTGACCACGCTAGAGTATTTTTCCATTTAAAAAAAATCATAAATCGTCGTTGAAGAAATAAATGTTTCGCCGCAAGCTTGAAAAATCAGAAATCAAGTATCAATTCCGTGGAATAGAGAAAATCATCCACTTCCAACAATTCAATTCCATTATATATATATATACATAGTCAAGTGGTTGTAGCTCAATTGGTTGGGGTGGGGAGTTTTCTCCTCCCCACCCAAGTTTGAGTCTCATCTATGCGAAATGTTGCTATTTGTGAGCCAAATATTCTCGAAATTCTTGATCCTCCTATGTTATACGTATTTCGGGGGGGATTACTATGGATGTAGCGAGCTTCACGCCGTGAACCACAATGGATATATATATATATATATATATAGAGAGAGAGAGAGAGAGAGAGAGAGAGAGAGAGAGGACTACATTCCTTGGTACTAAGATAAAGAGTATCTAAAAAATTTCAAAGTATTTAATTAATCAAAGTCCAAAAACAACCAATTCAAGAATGACGAAAGGAAGATTTTCTTATGAAGGTAGTTACATTTCATGTTGCATATTATTTACACTGAAAGGGAGTATGCAAGGAAAATAGATTAACATTGTTATCAACGAAAGCCATAAGGAACATTGCATTAATATCAATTTGGAAAATCAATTATTAATTCCAGAGACGAATATAATTGAAAAGGAAGATATTTTTCCCAGGAAACAATATGAAATTAAAGAGTTACAAGTGACAATTGACGATTATGAATATATATCTCAATTCATTGTTACCACTATGTATAAGGAAGAGATTGACATAATTCTTGGATTACCTTGGCTTAAAAGACTAGGTACCTTCATCTTAAACACGAAGAAAATTTTTGAGACGTTTCCCTATAAGAAGAAAATGATGACATTTCAAGACATTATTATGAAGTTAGATTCAATAGTACCTTCATCAAAAGACTTGAAAGAAATCTCAAAGGTGATCCTTCAGGAAAATCGATGGTAAGTGTCAAAGATACAAAAATAATATGACAGAGTTATTGCAAATAAAAACAAAGAAATTTCTCACTTAAATGATCATAGTAAAAAACTACTTATTCAGATTAAGAAGTTAAATGATACAAAACAATGTGTTCAGAAGTTGGAACAAGAGAATAAAGATCTTGGAAAGAAACTATCAGAAAAAGAGGAATAAACTTCTCGTTTAAAAATCCTTAATTAAAGATTACTGGAACAAGGAATGAATTTAAAAGATGAAAAACTTGAAATTCAAAACATCAAAAACAATGTTGACAAATCATAGAATTAAGAGCTTGCACTGCTAAAGAATCATAATCAACACCTACTTACAAAAATAAAAAATCTTAAGAATGATAAGAAGTCCCTGGAAAAAAATTTAGAACTGTTTATCGAAAAGGAAGCATCGAAGTTTTCAAATGAACAAATCCAAGTTGTTGAGAAAGGGGAAAATATAGATCCAGTCGATATCACAACTCAAAAATATTCCAATCCACTTGCATAAAAGACATATAAGGATGTTTGAGTATAAATTATGGAAGTTATAGGTGTACTTACTAATATAAATGCATCTGTTAACAAACTAGTGCATAAATAAGATAAAACATCAAAGGTAAATCTTGAGCATGCTACAGATTGAACTATCGTTTGAAGAATTTTGATCATGTTCGTACAATTGAGAACAATTTATTATGGGAATCATATAAGCACAACGTTCTACAAAAGATCAATTTAGGATGGCCATATCCTTTTACAGTTCATAAATTCTACTCAACACTTAGAAGGTCGTATTGTCTTGTATCATCCATCATAACATCATCAAGAATCGAGAACTATGTGAATACAACACAAGCCATAGTAAGACATAAATGCCTTCCATAATTATGCTTTGAGGACAAAGCATTTCAAAAGGGGGAGGCAACATAATAAACATACACACACACATACATTAACAATCAATAACTAATATGTAATGAAGAGACACCTTCCTAATGAAAGGTCATGTCTCTTAGGAAAGGGGCACCCCTGCATGGGTATATACACGACCGCCATTCTCGGTTGTAATCATCTCATACTATCATCATTACTCATATATATAATCCACATGGATGTCTACATTGTATTCTAAATATTTTGGGTATTTAATAGGTGAGTCAGATTTGGCCGTCACATTCATTGTATCAGGACAAGTAAAAAATGTGATTGTATTTGTATTCATGTACTATATTGGACCATGATTCAATGTTCTATGTATTGGTGGGGGGCCTATGTAGTATCTCCAGACCCCTTGTGGTTAGTCATGACCCATCCTTTTAGTCCCCATTTCAAGATATGCATTTCTCTTATGGCTCCAGTCGACTGCCCCTTGATGTTGGTAACTTTTCATCATGTTGCTCATTTATGATATGGGTAGGTATGTGACCATATTGGGGTAGATCTACTATGACACATGATCTAGGAGAGTTGCTAGTCTCTCTCACTTCTTTCTATATGATGTAAAAGTGTATCTCTTGTTGTAAAGGTTGTCAAACCTATGTAATATGTATAACACACTTATTTTATGCCTAAGCATGGATCCCTATATTATGTATTCATCACACTTTGTCCATATAATTTTAGAGATGCTTCTATAGATGATTACTCAGTTTCACATTTATTGAGGTAGTCTCATAGTTGTTGAGGTAGTACACGTATCCCAAGGCATTCGTCACATCCTTCAAGGCTCAAATGGGCTATTTATGAATGCATGGACATCCTCTACAGATGTCGCATTGAGGATCCTAGAGTGCTCTCTCACTTGGTCATCATTTGAGTTATTTTATGCATGATTTGAGGGCCAACCCACTCTTTTAGATGTCATACTAGTCATTGGGAGTTTTATGACCCATTTTTGACTCAAAGAGTCACTCCCATGCTTCATGGAGGTGTCTTTATTTGAGATATACACATGGCCTTATATTGGAGGAACCTTTTGCGGATTAATGAGCATTATTTGAGGAGTCGTCCACCTTTTGGGGTCTCACTCACTCATTCCATGAGGTTATTCCACATAAGGAGGCTAGACATTGGCACTTTTCTTTATTGGGATGCTACTACACCACGTTTTGAGGTTTGGACTACACTTCTTCAAGGGAATATTGAGCATCTATTTCAAATCAACCCCTTCTCATGAGGTTTTTATTGTGTATGTGGCATGTATTACTCACTACAATGAAAACACCTTCTTGTGGAGGTTTTTATGGAACCTCCCCGAAAAATTCTTCCCTTAGATATTTATAGTGGAGGTTGTTAGCCGAGGCGAGCGACTAGAGGTTTTTGTGGAGGTTTTTTTGTTTAGTGCGCCTTTATGGAACATACGTACTAGTGCGAATCTGAAACCTACTGCATAAATGCTTAAATGTTCAAATGCCCCATCATTGTTCATAGCAGAGGCAGGTCGCAAGAGGTTTTTGCAGAGGTTTTTTAATCAATGTGCCTTTAATAAATTGACACACCAGAACTTTCATGAACAATGATGCCTTGGTGCATCCATGTTCCTATAGCATCTCCATACTTTATAATAAAATTGCATGCACTGAATAAATCACATCTATGCCTTTAAACAACACACACTGGTGCACCTATCTATCTAAAATCACACCAAGGTAGGGTAAATAAAAAAAATTGTCAAACCAATTTTCATTTTTACAGTGCATCCCGTGCTTTCAAACTCTCAAGCAAGTACCAATGCTTACTTTTTTCCCTAGTATTCCCCATTTCTAGTGCTCTACACCAACTTGAATAGCTCCATTTTTGGAGTCCACACATTTTTTTATTAATTGGGTTGGTTTTCATTGATGTCAACCCTTGAAGAAAGTTCGGTAGCAAATTCTGGTAGCACAAAGGTTTGAGTAATGGACCCAGGTTTGTTTGATGGATTATGGTATGAGTTTTGATATATTTTTAGGTAAGAATATTCTATATGGATAGTACATGTCATTCCATTTCTGATGGTATGTGGAACGTCACATAAATCCTCACGGTTAGAGAGTTATGGCCATGTGAAGTTGGAGAACCCTCATGAGTTATCTAGAAGCCCCAAAAGGTCAAAGTAGTCAAAGTGGTTGCAAAGAAGAATTTTTTTAAATAATAAAGTGAAGTGATGAGTGTACTATAAGTCAAAGTGGATACAAAATAAATTATTTAAATGATAAAGTTAATGGAGAAATTACTAAGTGGACAAGTGGTTAGAAGTGGGTTAGCCCTAAAATAAGGAAAGTGGTTTAAGAGATTTTAGAAGGTAAATAATAAAGTGAAGTGATGAATGTACTATAAGTCAAAGTGGATAAAAAATAAATTATTTAAATAATAAAGTTAATGGAGAAATTACTAAGCAGACAAGTGGTTAAAAGTGGGTTATCCCTAAAATAAGGAAAGTGGTATAAGATGGTTAGAAGGTAACCCCTTGAGGAAGCTACATAAACGTATAAATAAGAGGCAAGGGTCTCTCATTTTAATCACACTTGAGCATATTGAATATTTACAAGTGATTGAGGTAACAAAAGGATATATAAGCCGAATTTCAGAGGGAAGGTGAAGTAATGAAGGCCGAAATTCAAGGGAGGATAAATTCTTTTGATGATGCTTTCTAAGGTATGTTATTTACAGGTCATCTCACCATTTTCACAATAAATTTGTTTCTAGATGATTCAGACAATGAAATTGGAATTTGGGAGGCCGTTGAGGAAACATATCCAAGTAGTTGTGATAAAATTTCAGCTTGTGGGACGTTGTATTTTTGGAGGTACACTCCGTGGAAAATAAGGTTTGTGGCTAGTCCTGAAACTAATCTAAAACATGTGTTTTGGGTAAAAATGTCATAACGTCTTCATACCAGATCCAAATTCAGTAAGACCAAATGTATTGGTTAGAGTATAGTCCGTAATATGTTGTGTACAATCTTCATATCTATACAACAAATATTCCATGCGGGGAAGTCTCTACAAGTTCGATCTCTAGAATAAGCAAGAATTTGACAAGGTATGATATTTTTGCTATAACTCCTTTTCCGAGAGGTTCCAAGTAGTGAAATCTAGAGGAATTGAATAAAATACACTGAAGAACATTGTGTACCATTTTCATATCTTTATTAATTATAGGTACATAGTTAGGGTTGTTGACTAATCCAAAATTAGTCATATGAGACTAAAGTAAAGTTTGATAAAATGCTAGTCTCTTGTTGTTAAAGTTAAGGAAGGTTTGCAGGTATGTGATCATATACATCAGGTATATTACATAATTACAAATCAAATTTAGACGATGAAATTGATGAGGGATTTTGGTTGAGGTATGTTACATATAGATTTTGTATAACCATGAGGTTGTGGCACATGGTTTGATGTAATGGTTTATGGTATTTGGTTATGGATAGTGTGATGTATTGTTGGAGAACTTTTGATGGTTATATTGGTATATATATTTGGTATATGGTTGAGATACATGTTGGGTACATGGTAGAGACAAGTAGTTGATGAGTTGGCACATACATGAGGTGTATAGTTGATGATGTTGGTACATCTTGATGAGTCATAGTTTATGTGTATTTGATGCATGATTGGTACATATTTGGTGCATGGTTGATGCACTCGTTGATGGTACAGGTTGGTGCATGGTTGATGCACTTGTTTATGGTATAGGTTGATTACAGGTTGGTGCATGGTTGATGCACTTGTTTATGGTACATACTGATTACAGGTTGGGGTACATGTTGGTGCATGGTTGATGCACTTGTTTATGGTATAAGCTAATTACAGGTTGTTTGGTACAAGTTGGTGGATGATTGATGCACTTGTTTATGGTACAGGCTGATTACAGGTTGTTTGGTAGAGGTTGGTGTATGGTTGATGCACTTGTTTATGGTACAGGTTGATTATAGGTTGATTGGTATAGGTTTACAATAGTATATCTCAAAGTGATAGTATGACAATGGTTCCATAATTTAACTTATATTTCAGGGCGGTTGGACGGGGCAAGGACATGTGGTTGTAGCCACCTTCTGGTTGTAGCTTGAGAACATAGGGGGTTGTAGCCATATAATTAGGGAGTTGGAGCTTCCTTCAGGTTGTAGCCTGAGAAACTAGGGGGTTGGAGCCTCCTTCTAGTTGCAGCTGGAAAAGAAAGGAAGTTGGTGCTTCCAATGAATGTAATTCTTAAAGACATATAAAAAAACACATTCCATGGTTTTCTCCCTCTTTGGGTTTCCACGTAAAACACTGGTGTACTGTGTATGTGTATGATTGCTCAATTTTTCATTGTTTATTCACTTTGAAACTATTGGATAATAATTCTACATTGATATAACACTTGCATTTTATGGTGAAAAGGATTAAATTGCTCTATTAATGATTCACACCCCCTCTCAGTAATCCAACATTTGGTATCAGAGCAGGTTCCTTCAGGAAACAATTTAACCACTGGAAGGAGATCATGGATTATTCTGAGAATGGATTACCTATGTTTAATGGTTAGAATGGTTTAAAGTATGAGATGTGGAGCAGAAGGACAAAAGTATTTTTATAGGCACAGGGACATGATATTTGGCTATCAATTGTTAAAGGATATGATAGTTCAAAAAGGTAAAAGACTGTAGCCAAGAAGGAATTGAAGAATAATAACAAAATAGCAATGGATTTCATCTGGAAAGGATTACCTAATCCGGTAAGAGAAAAGGTTGGTAAATGTTCATTATCCAAAGAAATTTGGGATAAGTTACATGACATATATTCTTCACCCATCGCAGGTTCAGAAAATGCCAAAGAAGATACAGATACAAACAAAGAAGAATTATCTTCACCATGTCAAATAGATTCAGAAGATGAAGAGTACATAATCACCAGAGGTATGTTGTTTTTATTTAATTGTGAAAAACATTGACATCTTGAAATAGAATGCCATGAAGGAAATGAGACAAAAAAACTAATTGAAAAGGAAGACAATTATGAAGCAAAATTGACTAGTGCTTTAGATGAACCAAGAGAAGAAAATAAGTCACTCAAGAAAGAATTGATGAAACAAAAGGAAAGTGTTCACAGTTTTGAAGAAGCCCAACAAGTCATCAAGAACTTAAGAACTCAGCTAGAAGAAGCCAGAAAGATCAAAGACAATATTGAATATCAAAAGTATTATTTGGAAGCCAACATAGGAGCACAAAAGGAAGAAGCATAAGTGAGAGAGAAGATATTGACAGATCATCTTAAGGAACAAACTAATGATCTAAACCAGCTTGAGGCAGAGTTTGGTCAAGAAGAGAAAGGACTTGAAGAAGAAATAATCACATTAAAAATTCATCTTGAAGAAGCAAAAAGAATAGAAGAAGTTATGAAATATCAGATAATGAAGAAAGAAAAAGAGGTTGAGAAGCTTGAAGAAGAAGTTGTCACATTGAGAAGTAAAATCGTCAAGCTCAACAAGAACGTTGAAGACACAGAAACATCCACATCAGTTATAGAGAATGAAGAGAAACACTGTATGTTTCTAGAAAAGAAGAATGAAGAAAATAGAAAGAGTTATGCAGAAGTATTCAAAGGAAAGAATCATGGTCAACCAAAATCTAAGAAAAATATTGAAGATACATATTCAAGAAGACCATCCATATTCAAGCCAAAAAAAAACTTCAATCATGATCATGATCACTCAAGGTAGAAATTCATAAGGACTACACCAAAAAGAAGATCATTCAATCCCAGGTTCACAAATTTCTTTTATGGTCATTGTTTTTATTGTACTAATTTTTGACATAAGGTTGCAGATTGCAGGTATTATAAAAGAAATGTTCAAGAAAGAAATGCCTATGTGGCCCCATGTGACATTGAATGTTACAAATGTCATAACTATGGACACATAACTAGTGATTTTAGAAGCATGATTGATAATTCCATGAAAGAGAACACTGATATCAGATATAAGAAAGTATGGATAAGAAAACATGAAGAATAGGTGAACAAACACTAGGTCCCAAAGATCGCAAGATTGGAAATAAAACGAGATGAAGAAAATTCTATAGAGAAAATGAAAGATGTCAGACACATAAAGGTTTGGAAAATAACTAAAATAAAAGAAGGACATGTAAATAAGGAACATGTTCAAGAGATTGTACTTTCAGGCATTGTAGTGAAAGATGAATCCACATACAGAAAGAAAGAAGTCAGAGCTCAGAGAGAAGATGAATCTACCAATGAAGATGATGATGAATACACATCGGAGCAGGAATTGTTCTGAGCCATCCAGATTAGATACTCCCAGGTAATATGAATATTAGACAGGGGGAATCTATGCAATAACTGTGACATACCAAAGAACCATCCTTCGAGTAGCTTGCAAAGTTTGAGTAGACAGTTCCAGATCAATCAATTAGCAGAAGTACAATCAATTGTAGTAGTAAAGACTTCATGATAGTATAGTGATAAATGGGTCAACATTATGGACATTTGTGCAGTAGAGTCTTGAAGAGTATGGAAAATGATTGATTTGTAAGAACACTTAGAAAGTTTGGACATATATATGACAGTGGATGAGAGCATGGATTCATAGATTGGTTCATAGAGTGGTTCAGAGACAAAGGAACATTATGGATGTTAATTACACAGGAAATGGCTCGAACAATGCTAATGG
Source organism: Picea engelmannii (assembly GCA_009831015.1). Taxonomy (NCBI): domain Eukaryota; kingdom Viridiplantae; phylum Streptophyta; class Pinopsida; order Pinales; family Pinaceae; genus Picea; species Picea engelmannii. The sequence goes on from ML787431.1 coordinate 1,221,577, forward strand.
ATTCCAAATTGACATATATTTTTTGGACACATGCAATGCATACAATAGTTCACATTCAAAACAAAGTAATGCTCTGAAACAACAGTGCCAAAAAACCCTACGAGCTATGGAAATGAAGACCAACAAATGTGAAGCACTTCATAATATTTGGAAGAAAATGCTACATCAAAAGAGAAGATGGAAGAATGGGAAAATTTGACTCTCATGTGGACAAATGAGTACTTGTTGGTTACTCAAGTACAAGGAAAGCATACAAGTGTTACAATATGAGATTGAACAAAGTTGTGGAAAGCATCAATGTAACAATTGATGAATCAGATGGACGTAAAATCAACTTTTCTGAACAGGGAACTTGAAGAAGAAGTTTACATTGAACAATTCATTAACCGCATCGCTATCTCAATGATTTATAAATTTAACCTAGCGGTGCACCAAGTTTAAGAAATCGCCCCATGGCGTACCTGAAACATAATGCCCTGGAGAGTCAATGTTTAAACACACCGCCATACTTTTTAATAAAATTATATGCACTGAATAAATTGCACCCATGTCATTGCATATTATGCCCTGGTGCGCCTCACTGTCCCAAAGCACACCAAAGTAGGGTAAATTAAAAAAAAAATATAAAAATGATTTTCATTATTGCAGTGCATCCTTTGATTCCAAACTCTCAAAAAAGCATTGTTGCTTACTTTTCTTCCTAAGACGCCCTGTTTTTAGTGCTCTATATTGACTTGAATATCTCCATTGGTGGATTCCACACATTTCCAAATTTTATTTTCATCTCAATGGTGAAACCATGCATCCTCATGACAGAAGAGACCAGGTAAATTATTTATTACCTTCCTATTTCATTTTCATCCATTTAGAATTACAATTTAGTTTGAAATTTGTGAATTTTTTCCATTTTTTTTTCAATTTCGCATGGTGCGCCTGAACGGTTTGGCTCGCCCCGACGTGGTGCATACTGTGTTAAATAAAAATGATCATTGCCTTCGGTGCGCCACATACATGTATACACCGGTGTGGTTCCCTCATACACAACACAATGAACTACTAGAAACAAAGCGGTGTGTCCTTCATAATGCCCTGAAATCGGAGCATAATGGGATTTCACCTACACCGACACATTTCACTTCATTAACCACACTACTAGCTCAATGATATATAAAATTTAAACTAGAGGTGCACCAATTCTAACCAACAACATTGGGGCATACTTGAAAATAATTCCTTGGTGTGTCAATGTTTAAACACACCGCCATACTTTATAAAAAACATACACGCACCAAAAAAATTGCTTTGATGATGCTTAACATTATGCACTGCTACACTTGACTCAACTAACGACACTGTTAAAATAACGATTTATAAAATTTAATGTAGCGGTACAACCATTGTCATCCAACAGATCAGTAATGTATACAGAAACACACCGGTACATATATTGCCTGATTTTTCATAGCATGTCGTCTCATTGGATTGCTGGTTCCCAGTGCTCTATCCTTTACAACTTGGTGAGTCCTTTGGAACTCCCCAAAACCGGAGCACAATGGGATTCTACCTGCACTGACACATTTCACTGCTTTAACCACACCACTAGCTCAACATTGTATGAAAATTTAACTTAGTGGTGCACAAATTTTACCCAACTGCACTGGTGCGAACCAGACACATAACATCCCGACATATCCATGTTCAAACACATCGCCATAATTTATAAAAATCATACATGCACCGAATAAATTGCACCAATGTCATTTAACATTACCCACATGTACACTTCACTTAACTAAGGGCACCTCTAACATAACGATTTTAAAAATTTAATGTAGTGGTGCAACCTTTATAATTCAACGCACCGATACTATATACGGAAACACACCGGGACATATATTTCCCAAATTTTTACAGTGGGGTGTCTCATTGGATGCCTTATTCTTAGTGCTCCACTATCATGATGGTGTTGGTGTGTTAATAGTAATCCATCACACCACTTCAACTGTGAAAATGAAGTTTAGCTTAGAGGTGCCCATTTTTCCACCAAACACACCGGTGTCGTAAAGACAACGTCATCGGTAGACAAAATGTTGATTCTATGGTAGATACGGTGCACTGGTGCATTCATTTTAATAAATGGCACCATGGATTTGTGCACTATAAATTTAAGCATTGCGGCGAGTCTTTGTTAACAAGATGAATTAATACTGATAAAAAAACTTCATCGATGCAGATAGTCCTATGGGATGCACCACTTAGTGGTGGTTTTTTTTTTGAGATAGCGCACTAACCGCGGGGCATATGAACTGTTGGGGGTGCACTGGTTTATTTTAAAGATTTATTTGAAAAAAAAAATTAATTTTGGATTTTTTTAAATACACTTCACTTATATATGTGTTTGTTTTATAATTTCAATTTATTTTATCTTTGTATATGTTCCTAACAATATTTGTATGTGAATCAAAGACAGTGATGAGGAATAGAGCAGGAGGAGGTGGGGCAGCGGGGGGTTGAGACATATACTTTGTGTGTGAGTGGGAGGCCAGGGAGAGGGAGAGGGAGGCTTACCCTCACCCTATTTCACAACATAATCATGAAATTTTGATGGATATTGGCCTCCTGAAGTTTTATGATCCATTGATGGGATCATGGGAGATAGGGGTTCAGGGTCGGTTTAGATATGTGGTATCATCCCATGGAGGAGGATGTGTATTTTATTACTAGGTTGTCTAGGAGGGAGTGTATTTTCCCCATTTCCTTGCACTATTTCCAGATGCTACAGGAGAGACCCAACTAGCATATGTGTAGAGATATATCAGTCTGGATATTACTTCGACTTCAGAGTTCCATGTTAAAGGTGGTAAGTTGTAGATAGGCGTATTTCATAGAGAGGATGTTAGATGTTCTATGTAACATCCCTAGTTTTAATCCCCACAAATTATAATATAATTGTATAAATGTGATTTAGGCTGGTGAGCCAATGTGTTGGGGCGGAGAGCCCGTATTGGTTTAATATGGAAAGAGGACAAATGGTATATTATGTGCATTGAAATAATTAGTCAAAATAGTAATCACTAGCTCTGATACAAGAAGGATGAAGAACAATGGGGGGATATGATTCCACAAGAGAGAGGAGTCCAAGGGGGAATTATTCATGGGTAATAATCCAACCCACATTCCTGAACTATTATCATTCTGTATAAACCTCCTATTCGTTGTTGAGTGTTCCTAAAGCCAATTATTAAATTCATGTAAGAGGGTGGGTGTGAGGAGTCACATCCCATAGTTATTGGAGAGCATGGGAATGAGTAAAATTAACTTAGGGAAGAGTGTAAGTCAAGTCAAGCAAGCAAACAAGGGGAGGAAATTTGTATGGCAAAGGGGGGGAGTTTTTGGATAGTCACATTTTTGCATAGAGAGTAGTTTTTACTTGCAAATTTTGAACAATAAGAGAGGAGATGAGTGTTGGTAAGAGCATCAACTATGTTGGTCTTGAAGGTAGCCATTTTTGGGTTTTGGTTTATGTTGAGAAAGAGGCCTATGTTCCTGTAAATTGGGTTGTAAGTCTGTGAAGCATTTTATGTTGAGAATATGATCGAAGATCCTTGTGAGGTCTGTTGTGAGCACTCCTGGAGTAGATGGAAGGTTTTCTAGTCAACCAGATGCATTGGATCCCTGAAGGGAAGTGGGAAGGCCTGAGGGAATGTGTGTAGTGAAGGGGGATCCCATTCCTCTGGTTGTGTAGGTTGTGGGGAACATATTGGAACCTTGGTTTTGGAGTTGTTGTGTGTTGAGAGTGGATAGACAGAGGGCCAATTCTCCTTGTTGACTCATAGCCTCAGATCAGGGGCGGACTTTTGTTGAGAGAAAATGAATAGCAATGCATATGACCGAGAGGTTCACCTTTCATATGAAACCAATTGGTTAGCTATTAACCAATAAGTTCTTTTTTGTGTTTATTATGATATTCGACCGTGTAAATGGTTTATATGGATGTTGTGTGTTTATTATCTTCTTGAGAATTTGCATTCATGTTTTAATATATGCTGTTAGATGCATTTAGAATTGTGATACAGTCAAATGGTTAAATTGTGTGTGATCTATAGCTGGTAAGCTACATGAAATTAATAAGCATAACATCTTATGCTTTAATGTGTATTCCACATGTGATGTTGCTCAGTTGGGGGTTGGCGACGTTACAATATGGTATCAGAGCTACTGGTTCAACACCAAGCTTGAAAGGGCTCGAACTAGTGTGAATTTGACAAATTCACTGTTGCAGTTTTTGTCTATGACGAATTTGGGGAAGAATGGTGAAAAATTAGGGAGAAATCCCCAAATTCGTGAGAAATATTTGAGTTTAAATTACTTAGATCTATTTAAGAAATTTAATGGATTAAATATGCAAGTTGCAGAGAAGAATTCGACTTGGAAAGGTTGAAATTCAAGATTTAATGGGTTCCTATAGTGCTGGGAAGAAGTTCACGAATCGATGACTAAGATCGTGTTTGATCTCGATATTGACGGTCGAGATTCACTGTGATAAATTTAAAAATTTATAAGATTTCGACCATTTGGAAGGTTGAGTAAATCAATGACCAGGGTGTGTTCAACTTTTTGCAACGAAAGAAAATCGACGATCTAGATTAGTTTTGGAGGATGGAAGAAGGAAGTCGATCGATGGTCGATATATTCTTGGCTTGAAGTTCGACGACTTAGATTTATCGGGGATTTTTGGTTGGAAATTGCAGATTCGTCAGGAATTATTGGTCGAAAATTTCTGAGTGTGGAAATTCACCAAGAGAAATTGCTGAAAATCGATGGTTGGGTCGGTCGAAATGGTGAAGAGTTTAGTTTGGCCATAAGACATCTATGCCGGTCGATGGTCGATGGTCGGGCATCAACAGGGTTAGATGAAACTGATAGATCAATGACCACGATCATTTTGAGTGATAGATCGATGACTCAGATTGGTCGGATATTAATAAAAAAATTTCTGAGTGTTGTTCAATTGGCCAAGAAAAATTGACAATGCCCGACGGTCGGGTCGGCCGATTCACCGAAGTGTTTTTAGTCGCTAAAAAATATCACCGATGGTCGATGGGTTGATGGTCGAGCATTGGCTTATTTGGTGAAATATTTCAGTCGAGTAGAAGGAAGTGGTTGATGGGATGATAGGATGATAGTCGAGTGTCGACCAAATTCGACAAGGTGTTTGGGATGTACAAGAGAATCGATCGATGGTCGATGAAGGAAAGAGGGTGATGACGTGACATGCCACGTCAACATCCACCCGTCGTACCACATCAACCAAGTTGACACCTCAGGATGACATGTCGTGCTACGTCAACATCCATGTGTCATGCCACATCAACATTTTCCACGTCATCCCAGAAGTGGTCGACAACTGATGGTCGAGTTGGGCGAATTAAGGAAGTGTTTTCAACAGTCATCGCAGATTGTTGACGACCGATGGGCCGATGGTTGGGCATCGACCAAATTAGTAAAGAGTTCCATTCAACAATGGGAATTGTCGATTGTTGGGTTAACTGGTTTAACATTCTGTGTGAAGTAGTTCTCAAGGGAATGGGTCGATGACTGATGGTTGGGTCAACAATTTGGGAGAAAATGGTGTGCGTACCCAAAGGAAAGCATCGATTGCTGATGGTCGATGGAGCATGGATCGATGGCTCATATTATACGCCATTTGAGATCATCGACTCATATTTAAAAGGCTATTACAATAGAAAAACATTTATTTTTATATGAAACTTTTGGAAATTTTCATATTTTTGAAGGTCATGAACTTGTGGGGCGATTTTGAGGCCCTAAACGACATTTTTAGGCAATCAAAACCTTTGCTACTCAAATGAAAGATTTGGAGGAGAGATTTTCAATGGGATAATTGTTTTGCAAAACAACTCACTCTTATGAAAAAGTTACAGTCAAAACAATGACGGTAAAATTTTGGCACCATATTACTTCCAAAGGGAAGAACTCCTTGCTCATAGGTTCGTTTGGGACATAGGACCAATCTATGGAAATATTATAAACCATAGATAACAAGACATATAGCCAGATTTAGGATTTGGGTATGTAAAAATGTTCAGGTAGAGAAAGAAGAAACATGTAGCATACAAGGATATATTATGTAAAACAATCGAAACTTCTTTAGACCATAACTTTCACCTTAGAGCCCGAAATTGAGAAAACAAATAGTTGCTGGAAAGGTATTGAAGAGTAAAATAAATCTATCAACCTAGAAATTTGATTTGAGTGCTAAAATGTTTCTATAAATTAATAAATATATTTTTGTAGTAGTAAATGAGTGGAGGGTTACAACATGTGGATGTTGTATCTTTTCTCTTAGAACTCAAATTAAGGCATGAGTACAATCGTTAGAGAGAAGGAATCATATTTTTTTTATTTGGTGCATCGTGTCTCTTACAAATAGGGATAAAGAATGACTTGTAGCATTAATTAACAATATTTATATACTATGCATAATTATAACAAAAATGGTTGCTTGCATATGGTGCAAAATTAGAGCTATAATCAGATAAATTCAAGCTTAGGATTGAATATCAGAGTAATGGAAACATGGAATATCCTGTAGGAGTATTTTGAGGAAATAAAGAACTACAGGACAAGAAATGGAAAGTGGAATTGGATTCCAAGAACCATGTAATTACCCATTGTGAAGATTTCTCCAAATAGTGTTAAAGTTTGGAGAAACCTTCCCAAACGATAGAAGTGAGAGCCAAAGGTGATTGTTGTGTAATGAAGAGTGTATATACTTAGGATGTACCTATGCATAATCCTAGAGGTACACTTGAAGAGAAATATTTTGACAAATAAAGAGATGCTAAGCTTACTAACAAGGAATTGTTAAGAAGTAGAAGAGCACTCTACAAAGGGTGTTGCGTGAAAGGGATTTCTAGAAAGAGGACAAGAATTCCACAAGTGCGGGTCTGTTCTATAGTAATTCCAGGGTCCATTTGATAGGGAAGCGGGTCAATATTGTACATTTGGTTGAAGCATTGACGAATTGCGAAGAGAAGTGCATGACTCCAGAGAAGGTGATGCAAGGTTCACAAAGGTCTAAGGAAGAATAGGGGAATATTAATATTCAGCTGCTATAGAGCTTGAATGGGTTACAAGATAAATTTAATAGAGATTTTGACATAAATCATGAAGCCAATAAGTGATAAATTTCATAAGCATGCAAAAGGATTTAAGGAGGACTTCATAGCCTTGAAGGCAGAATATAATGAAGGCTACAAAGATTATTGCAAGAGAATGAAAATAATATCATGAGATGAGGTGTGACTCATTGAGTGGATGAGTCATCTCTATATTCAAGCATAGGGATGCAAGAAGAAGGATTGTTTGATATGATCTAGCAATTTTTTTCTAAAAGTACCCCCAAAGAAAGAAAATTGTCTCTATTATTAGAGTGCACAGTAAAAACAGGGTACATGTGCAAATGGAGGATGTGTAGCATTCATTTTGGAGCAAAGTATTCTTGAGTGGCCAATATGTTGGGTAACACAATTACCAACTTAACTAGAACTGTGACCTCAAAATGAGAACTCTATCCCTTAAAACCCATATTTTTGCATAAAAAACATGAAAATCAACCCCGAATAAAAAAGTGGTGCTACTGGTAGCACCATTTTTTCTAACGTGGGTTAAAATTACAACATTTTCAAGTATGACCTTAAAACTCAAATAGTTGGTCAGAAAAACCTAAAATCAACACCTAAATAAAAACGTGACACTAACTAAAGCAAAACGTTTTTTTTCTAAACGTTAAAATTATGACTCATTATGACCTAATTGAAATTGTGGCCTTGACAATAGATCCCTATGCGAAAACCCCCCCCAAAATTGGACACTAAATGGTCACTTTAAAATTTATTTGCTAGTTTTTTTTTAAAATTAAAAAATAAATAAATAAAAGAAGTAAATATTAGCAATTTTTTTTAATGAAGAAAAAAACACATTTTAAAAAATATATTCAAAATCCAAATTAAAAAAAAAACCATTAAAAAAGGGTGAAAAAAAACTAAAAACCATATGAAAAAAATTTAAAATTTCCCAAAAAAAACAATTTTTTAAAAAAAAATATGTTTTTTTTTTAAACGAATAATAAAAAACCCCTTAAACCCTCTTATATATATATATATATATAGATATAGATATAGATATAGATATAGATATAGATATAGATATAGATATAGATATAGATATAGATATAGATATAGATATAGATATAGATATAGATATAGATATAGATATAGATATATATA
>ML787431.1:1254918-1275534 GCA_009831015.1 Picea engelmannii
TACATTCGTCGACCTTGTATACTAAGGTCCATTCAGAATCACACATTCACATCTTTGAGTTTTCCACAGTTCTTGGCCAGCATAATTATTATTACAGACTGGGGGAAACAGGGTGTTACAGTATCTTAAACCGCCATCTTCACCATCTAAAACGGGGATTGAGGAGGACAATGGAAGGTGCTAGACAAGGGACGGTCTCATAACGCGCGACATCCTTTCCATAAAAACTCAATTCTTTGAGCTGACCTATGAAGCTAGGGTAGGCCTCATTGCCATACTTCTTGAGCATCCAACAATCATTTGGCAATTGGGGGAGGAGGTTTTTGGTGAAGCATATAATAAGGGTAATTAAAATCTTTGAAAATATTAAGGAACCCTTAACTCACTAAGTAATCAAACCTTGGCTTAATCTAATACGTCTTAAGGTTTAACACTTGTAACTCAATCTTTCAATCTCGTAACACAAGTAATGCTTTGTGGGTAAAATCAACTAAGTGATTTAATCATTGTGGAAAACTTGTGCTTTAAATTAATAAATCTTCTAGGTGTTCTTGTGAATCTTCATTGAGTTGATGTTGCCATTGAGGGGCAGTCCAATAGAGTAAGTGCTATTGGGGCATGCTTGGCTTTGATGTGTTGTTGATGCTCTTTTCTTGATCTTTTGTAATTCCTTCACATCTAAACAAAACGTGGTTAGCTTGTTGTGTTGTATCATTGTATATTTAACATTCTTTATTGTAAGTACTTGTATCTAGCACTCTTGTGGATTAAATATTCTTTTGATAATCTTGTAATCATATTGTAATGAAACACCCTAACATCTAGTTGACCCCTTGCCCAACCTTAGGCACTAGTCTTAGTTGACCTAGGGAAAGGTTTGCTTGACATACTAAAACCTTGCATCTTGCATTGCTGCCTTATCATCATAGGTTGGACTCCCCTAAAACCTTAACAAATTAAAATCAATTCCTAGAACTTAACTCTAAATCTTATCTAGAAACTAGGGACTAACCCCCTTGGCTTCCCTAGGAGTGAGCCTAGACGAAAGAGGTTCAAGCCAAAGTGACAGCGTGGGATTTGAACCTAGGCATTGTGCCTCCAAGGACACACTAAGTAAGCAGGAATTGGCTCACGTTTGCAAGTGTGTATAAGGACGACAACATCTTTGGCGCCATTGTCGGGGACAAGTCATTTGTCCTTGGTCAAAATGACTTTAACTTGATTCTTTAAGAACTAAACAATAAAATTTTTAGGCCTTAAAATTCTTTCAGCTTGTCTTGGCTAGCTTTATGTGATTCCTTTCCAAGTGTCGACTCCATTGAAAAAATCTAGAAAGTATACTACTAGGAGCACTTCATAAGGAGTGACTTATTCTTTTCCCGAACCCGAAAAGGTTTATAGGAGGAGACTGAATCGCCTTTATCATAGGAGATTACTTGAAATTCTTGGGGAAGAAGCACTCAATGGTATCCAATTCTTGTTCTAAACTAATAATCAACCATCTGTTAATAATCCTACTAATACTCCTAACATAATGATGAGTATCTTTTTGAGACCTTTGAACTTTGCAACAATCCAAGGTGCCCCTCACGTAGTTCCTGAAAAGGGCATTGACAAGTTACCTATCTTTTAGGGAAACAATGTTATAAGTGTTAAGACTCATATCCTAAATTTCCAGATGTGTGTGCAAAGATATTGTGGGGGTCATGATGAAGAAGATGTGAAGATGACCTTATTTGTGTACTCTTTGGAAGGAGATGTTGTAGAATGGTTTACTGATTTTAATGTAGATAAGTTCAACACCCTTGATGAGATATTGAATGAATTTAGGAAGAGATGGGGTGATAAAAAAGAACATAGATTCCAGCTTGCTACCCTTACCACTAGCCATAAGAAAGAAAATGAAACGGTGGTAGAATTTAACACTAAGTTCAATAGATTGGTGAAAGGCCTTCATAATGTTATTAAGCCATCAAAGACTGCAATCTTGATTTATTATATAGAGGCATTTGAAGGTGAAATGAGGTATTCCTTAAGGGATAAGTATCCTCAAACTTTGGGAACAACACAAGCTACAACTATAAAATTGAACAGAATATGCTTGAGGCTAGGAAGTCTAACATTCCTGGTTTCACAAGAGGTACTCCTTCAAAGGTTAATGATGAAAAGAAGAAGAAGGATGAGGGTCAAGGATCATCAAGTGATGGAAATAAAGAATTGACCCAGTTGATTAAAAAAATGGAAGTGAACCATACCAATCAGATCAATGTTTTGTAAAATAGGTTGATCACTATGGAGAGGTACCAAAGTAATAGACAACAACACAAGCCAAATGATAAGTGGCCAAGAAGACCTCCCCAAACAATCAAAGGCCACCTAATCCTTTTGAATCCACCAACTTGGTAGTTCAACGCTCTATAGCTTATTGTAGACCTTGTGGTGAGTTTCATGAGGAGTCAACTTGTCTAGTTTTCCTTGAAGAATGTGATAATGATTATGGAAACCAAAGAAATGAACAAATAAATATGTGTGGTGAAAGGTATTATGGAGGTTGGTCTGATTGGATGGATTTTGAGGATCGTGGAAGTAGTAAAAATTTCATGAATAATGTTGATAAGGCAACAGAAAAGTATGGGCCCAAGCCCACACCCCAAAAGGTTGCAGAAATGGCTAAATATAGAGGCATTACATACCAAAGGAATGGAAATAAAAGTCAAGATAAAGGTCAAACAAATGTTCCCAAGGTATCTCCAACCTCTCCTAAGTCAAATGTGCCTATTAATGCTGAATTGAATATTGACTTGGGTGGATGGCTAAATAATGCAAAAATGTTAGTACCAGTATCACAGATTATGAAGATCCCTTCACAAAGGGAAAATCTACTTAAATCTATAGATGATCCTCCTAAAAGTTCTGTTCAGAAAAAACCAGCCGTGGCTTACCAGGACACACCAATAATTCTACAGAATTGGGATAGGGGAAATGAGAAGAATTTACCCTTCTACCTTTCTTTACTTGTGAATGACAAAGTGTTACACAATTGCATGCTAGATTCACGACCAAGCTCAAATGTTATGACTAAGAAAGTAATGCAACAATTGAACTTAAGAATATCTAGACCTTACCATAACATTTGTGCCATGGATAGTAAAATGATTGAGGTGCATGGATTGATTAAGGGTTTGCAAGTACACTTAACAACATTTCCAGATATTATGTTTGAAATGGACATTGTGGGAATCGATGCTCCATATGCTTGGGGAATGTTGTTGAATAGAAAGGAAACAATAGATTTGGGTGGCAACTTACAAATGGATTTATCTTATGCCACCCTTTCTACTCCAGATGGGAACACTTTCAAGTTGAACATGGAAGTATTTAGAGATATCATATTGAAGATCCTAAAAATCCCAAGAATGAGTTAAAGTTTATTGATGAGGGTCTTGGTGACTATGCCATTTTGTCTAACTCCATTGTGACCTTAGAAGATAAAGTCCAAGATGATGAAGTAGACAAAGTATGGTACATGAATTTTGATGGTGCTTTTTCTAGAACAAGAAAAGGTGCTGGGATTATACTTCAAGCTCCAAATGGTCAAGTTTTGAAATTTGCTTATAGATTGGAGTTTGATACAACTAATAATGTGGCTGAGTATGAAGCTTTTCTCCTTGGTTTATAACTTTGCAAAGATAGAGGTATAAGATGTCTAAACATCAAAGGGGATTCAGACTTGGTTATACAACAATTAATAGGTAAATTTTCTTGTAAGTCTGAAAGATTGAAGGGATATAGGAATGAAATTTAGGATTTAATGAATGACCTAGATGCTATGGATTTGATTTCTATTCCTAGAGAACATAATTCAAAGGCAGATGAACTTGCAGTTGCAGCTTCCACACTTCAGCTTCCAGATAGTTTGATTGATGAAAATATTTCAGTTGAAGTGATCTTTAGACCATCAGTTCCTAATAATGTAGATCATTGGCAGGTTTTTGATGATGACAAACAAGTGATTAAGTTTCTAACCCACATTCATGCATTTTCAGACTTAGGCATCAATATGAAAGAAGAGGGTTGTAACTACACTGAAATTGATGATGAAGTAAAATCACCCCCTAGGCGAGTGGTATCTTCAGAAAGAGATTTTTATAGACAGGATGGTCATATGAAAAAAGAAGAGTCAAAGAAAAAACTATGTGATTACCTTGAATTCAACATTGGAACTAATGAAGAGCCTAGGATGGTAAAAATAGGCAAGACTACCCCTATAGAAGAAATAAATGAGATTGTTAAGTTATTAAAATAATATAGGGATGTCTTGGCCTTCAGTTATGATGAACTCAAAGTCTATAGGGAGGATGTGATTCAGCATGTGATTCCTCTTAAGGAAGAAACCAAACCCTTTAGACAAAATTTAGGGTAGTTAAACCCCAAGTTAGCTCCTTTGGTCCAATAGGAGTTGCAGAAAATGTTAGAAGTAGGCATCATTGCACAAACTAGGCATTCTTCATGGTGTTGGAATTTGGTTGTTACTAGGAAGAAGACTGGAAAAATTCGGCTATGCATTGACTTCAGTAATTTAAGTATTTCTTGCACAAAAGACAACTACCCCCTTCCCAAGATGGAAAATTTACTTCAAAGGTTAACAAGATCATGAATGATTTCCATGCTTGATGGATTTCCGGGTTACAATCAAATCAGACTTAAAGTAGAAGATAGGAATAAGATAACTTTACTACCCCATGGGGAACTTTCGAATATCTCAGAATGCCATTTGGTAAATCAAATGCTGGAGCTACTTTTCAGAGAGTTACGGATTATGCCTTCAGGGTGTTGATTGGGAAGTTGATTGAAATATACCAAGATGATTTGACAGTCTTTTCTAAGGATGGTAAAACTCACATTAACCACCTTAGGCAAGTTTTGGACAAATGTAGAGAATTTGGCATTTCTCTAAATCCTGCTAAGTCAGTCTTTGGGGTGACTGAAGGTAAATTATTGGGCCACATAATTACTAAAGATGGGGTAAAGTTAGACCCAGAAAGAGTTGAAGCTATTGGTGAGGTGCCTTTGCCCACGTCGAAGAAAACTCTTCAATCCTTCTTAGGACAAACCAATTTTGTCCATAGGTTCATTCCTAACTATGCTGAGATCATGAAACCCATATATAAGCTACTTAAGAAGGATATAAAATTTGAATGGAATGAAGAAAGTAGGTGATCTTTTGAAACGATTAAGACTGCCATATGTGAAGCTCCCATCCTTGTCAGCCCAGATTATAAAAATAAATTTTAGATTTTCTCTTTTGCCTCTGAAGACACTATTACTGGTGTGTTGCTTCAGAAAAATGATCAAGGCCATGAGCAACCCATTACATATATGAGTAGGGCCCTGCAGAATTCAGAATTAAAGTATCCCATGTTTGAGAAACATGCTTATGCTTTAGTCAAATCACTCAAACATTTTAGAGTCTTCATTGGATATTCCAAGGTGATTGGTTATGTTCCTAATTCTGCGGTTAAATATGTTTTATTTCAAGTGGAAGGATTAGGCTCAAGGGGTAGGTGGATTGCTAAAATCCAAGAGTATGATTTGGAGATCAGACCTACAAAATTGATCAAGGGTCAAGGCCTAGCTAAAATGTTGACTGAAAGTAATGAAAAGGCCTTGGGTATGGTTTTCCAAATCAATAATCAAGAGTGGCATCCTAATTTGTTAAAACTTGAACAGGTGGAATGGTACAAAGCCATTATCTTTGATCTCAAAAATCTAACTTGTCCAAGTCATCTAGTAGGACAGAAGAAAAGGACTTTAAGATTAAAATCTTCTAAGTATGTTCTTACTAGAGATGGGTTAGGATGGAAGAATCTTGATGGGATTATCCTTAGATGTGTGGATGACGTTGATTCAAAGAAACTAGTGGATGAATTCCATGGAGGGTTTTGTGGTGGACATTTTGCTGCTAAAACTACTACCCACAAAATCCTTAGAGTAGGATATTATTGGCCCACCATATTTTCATATGTACATCAGTTTGTTCGGAAATGCGAGCCATGTCATCTTTTCACATGAAAGCAAAAGCTAGCAACACTCCCTTTGCAACCAGTAGTGGTTGAAGCACCTTTTCAATAGTGGGGTTTGGACTTCATCAGGAAGTTTAATGATAATTCAAGTAATGGTTATTCATGGGTTATCACATTAATTTACAAAGTGGGTTGAAGCCATTCCTACAAATTCGGAAACTGAAAAGGTTGTGATGGATTTCCTAGAAGACAGAATTATAACCATATTTGGGGTTCCATCAAAGATAGTGACAGATAATGCCAAGGCCTTTTGTTCAGCAGAGATGTCATCTTTTTGTTTCAAGTATGGAATTATCTTATCACATGTATCAGATTACTATCCCCAAGGAAATGGTCAAGTAGAATCAAGTAATAAAAACTTATTGACCATAGTTAAAAAGATAGTCAGTGAAAATAAAAGATCTTGGGATAGTAAAATCAAACATGCATTGTGGGCTGACAGAATAACAAAGAAAGAAACAACTGGAAAGAGTCCTTTTGAGTTAGTGTATGGTTTGAAGTCTAGGTTTCTAGTGCACCTTAGACTTACTACTTATGGGTTAGTTGAGGATATTTATACAGAGTAGAATGCAGTTCAGAACATGGTCAATCAGGTCATCGAGTTGGATGAAATCAAACGAAATGCTTACGATAAGAATTGCAGAAATCAGAGTAATGTAAAGAATGATTTCGACAGGTCAGCTAGACAGAGGGACTTCATGATTGGGGATACAATTTTGTTGTGGGATAAAGGCAAAGAGAAACCTGGAAAACATGGCAAGTTTGACAGCTTGTGGTTGGGTCCATATTTAATCAAAGAAATAGGAGGGCCAAATTTTTTTCATCTTAGCCATTTGGATGGTGAGCCCATCAATATTCCACGGAATGGGCGGTAGCTCAAGCTCTTCAGATGCTGAGCAATTGGTGTCCAAAGGGACACCCTCTATAACGTATCTCGAACCCTTCTCCTTGTATTTCAAATTTTGTATTATGTTATTCATTGTGTTAATATGTACAGAGAAACTTTTTCTGTATCATATATTTCATTCTGTAAAATTATTGATGTTGTACTTTAGTTATTTCGTTATGAAAATTTTGTATATAGCATTTGTTTATTTCATTATGTATATATGTATTCTTATGTTTGTTATTGGTGAGCAATCTGTTTTGTAGGTGCTGGATTCTCGTATGATCTCCATATCATGTGAGAAGATTGAACACACGGCCCCATGTGGAGCCAAATGTTGACCACCTATCCAACTAGGGGGTCAACTCCATGTGCCATGAAGAGATGCATTATCATATGCTCATTTGTCAAAGATTTTGGTTCTACAGAGCATTTTTGGCCCTAGCACTTCTTTTTGTAATTGAAATTTCCACACCCCTACGTGGGTCAATAATGTAATAGGTTTGCATGGGTCACATTTAGGTCAGTTACCTTGGGAGCATTTCATTGGGAGAGTTCCTTTCACCGAGGGTTTTTTATCCTGAGGTTATGAATTGGGCTTTTCAGCCTTATTGATTTCCCTTGAGTTTTTCCCTGACACTTGCAATAATTCCTCCAAAGTGGTGCACGACATTCAAATGGGCTTATCTTATGGTAACTATTGTTTATGAATGATGTAAATAACCATGCAAGACATATTAGAAAGTTTCACAGAATTCCCTTGAGTCTAGATTAGTTTTTTTTAATTAATTAATTTTTAATTAAATTTCCCTAAGTTTGGAGGTTTAATTATTTAATTAATTAATTATTTTTGAGCAAAAATTGTAAAAACTAGGTCCTGAGATTTTTGATAGGGGTATTTGTGATTAAATGAAATTGAATGAGACCTCCTACACCCATGGACCAATTTTCATCTCAGTCAAACTACTTTTGCTATGGGTTTGTCCATCCGGAGTGTCAGTCAGTAAAAAACAACAATTTTAATTGCTAAGTTTTGACATAGAAAAAATGTAAAAATTGTAATAATGAGTTAAAAGGATGATGAAAAGGTGGATAAATATAGAGAGAGGTTTCCTAACCCATTCCTACCCAACCCAACTTGTTCTAACATTTTTCTAAACCCCTCACCCCCTCACTCACTCAACCCTCATGCCCTCCTAGGGAAGTTACGCCCCCCTTGATGACACAATGTTTTAACTTGGAATTTCCTTGGGTGGTGGACCCTTCTCTTGGTTGGTGTGACTTACCTCACCCTCCATGTCACCCCTTATATCATCCCCACTCCCATCCTAGCATTTGTTCGTTTCCCCTCCTTTCCTCTCCCCCAAGTGGTGTGCCCTCCTAGAGAAGTTACGCCCCCCTCACTTGGGAAAATTATAGAAAATATAATTTAAATTATTTGGGGCCCCTTCTCTCTAGTGGCACGTGTTTCCTAGCCTCCCACTACCTCTTTTGCTTGATCCCAACACAAACCCACTCATCCACCTAATGGATCCACCTCTCAAACCCTAGATGGTGTGCCCTACCCTTGGGATTCTAGCTTGTGCTTGGTGGTGGACACTTGACATTGATCCAAGAGGGGTGAGTTTGCCTCTCCAAGTATAAATAGATCTCTCTCCTCACTTATTCTTTACCATATCTTGAGCTATTGTTATGCTACTTGATTTTCCACTCTCTCTCTCTCTCTCTCTCTCTCTCTCTCTCTCTTTCTTGTCCATCTTCCATTTTCTGGATCTTAGAGTTTTGGAGCAAGTATTTCTACAAGATCCATTTTTGGGTAATAAAGGAGAAACTTTGGAGGATCATTGGAGGATTAACAAGTATTTTTGTTCTTGCTACATGTGAGGTAACATTGTGAATATTTGATTTGATGATTGCATAGATTTGATCTTAGGTAAAGTGTTACTTGGGTAGATCTAACAACAAGTATTCTTGTAGATCTATATATGTGGGTTTGCTAGATAGGGTGCAACTATTTCATCTTATTAGTATATCCAATCATATTATCTTTGTATGCATATTATCTCATCAAGTGTTGCAGGTTTTGGTTCAAGGTCTTTATTGGGATTGCTTCAAGGAAGAGTCCTCCCTTAAAGCACATATAAACACCTCTTTTCTCTCTCTTTTATTCATTCTTTCATTGCTGTTCATCCATATATATTTCAGCTAGCCTAACATAGTAGATTGGTCACTTTAATCATATTTTATCATAGTTTCTTTAGGAGAAATTTTTTTTCCCTAAAAACATAAATTTTTCTTCACATTGTTGGTTATGTGTAGATTTTCCAGCAAGCATAGCTTGCTAGTTTTTTGCAGGTTTGCAGCAGGTTAAGGGGGTTAAGTTGCCCTAAAATAGCCACACAACACTCAAATACCCTTCTCTTCAAGTGGGTAACAATTCTCAACCCTTTCTTGGTCTTTTCTAGCTTCTTGTGCATAGATCTAGTCATTTTTGCTGATTTTTAGTAGCTCATAAGCTTGGGAGGAGGATTGGTATGACCTACCTCCCACGTGTGAGCTTAGGGTTAGATTGTTTCAAGTTTTTGACTCACTTTTTACTCATTTCTAAGTTAGGACGTGGGGATTTGTGAGAATCTTTGTTAATAGTTTGATTGCTTAATCTTTCCTCACAACCTCATTGGCACAACAATGATTGGTTTGCTTCCACCTTGTGCCATTGAGTTATTTGGCTTGCTTTCCCTTTCCTCTTTCAAGTTTTCTAAGTTAATAATTGCCTACACCTTGGGAGAGGAACCCCCATAATTGTAAGGCTAGGACAAGTAATGTGTTGTTGATCTTTTCTAATGCTCTAATGGTTAAAATATTCTAGATCTAGATCTCACACACTTTCATCCTTGGCTTAAGCCCTTGGGGCATATTCAACTTTCTTAGATCTAGTTGCATGTTATAAGCTATTCTAATATCTATCTCATTTACATGCTCTAATCCAACACACACTAAATGTATAATTCTTTAATGGTTGAATAAGTGGTTTTCTTTCCATGTTATAACATCTTAAGGCCATTTGCAAACACACTTAAGTCAATAATTGTTGGATAAAGTTGATAGTGTAGGCACACATCTAATCTTTCAAGCTTCTCTTTCACACTTAATGCTTTAGACAAACACAAGATAAGTGGTATAAGCTTGAGTTCTTCTTTCTTCTCTTTGGCAAGTTGTTCTTGCCCTTGTGTTGTTAGCATTTTTATTTGACAAGCTTCTCATGTTAATGATCTAGTGAATGGTGACAAACTAAATCGTTATTTCAACTTGCTTTTACTTGCTATACATGTGTTAAATGATTCATTCTCATGCTTGAATAACACACTTAATAAGCTGTAGTAAGTTTCAATTTTGTTATTTAATCACCAATTTAAGGCATCACAAAGTGACTAAAACACTTAAGAACATACCTAAAAGTATAACCAATTGATATACCAACTCAATAGACTTAATAGGGTATCTTAAACTGCCATCTTCACCATCTAAAACAAAGATTGAGGAGGGCAACGGAAGGTGCTAGACCGGGGACGGTCGCACGATACGCGATGTCCTTTCCATAAAAACTCAATTCTTTGGGCTGACCTGTGAAGCTAGGGCAGGCCTCGTTGCCATACTTCTTGAGCATCAAATAGTCATTTGGAAATCGGGGGAGGAGGGTTTTGGTGAAGCATATAATAAGGGTAATTAAAATATTTGAAAATCTTAAGGAACCCTTAACTCACTAAGTAATCAAACCTTGGCTTAATCTAATAAGTCTTAAGGTTTAACACTTGTAACTCAATCTTTCAATCTTGTAATACAAGTAATGCTTTGTGGGTAAAATCAACTAAGTGATTTAACCATTGTGGAACACTTGTGCTTTAAATTAATAAATCTTCTAGGTGTTCTTGTGAATCTTCTTTGAGTTGATGTTGCCATTGAGGGGCAGTCCAATAGAGTAAGTGCTATTGGGGCATGCTTGGCTTTGATGTGTTGTTGATTCTCTTTCCTTGATCTTCTTTAATTCCTGCACATGTAAACAAAACATGGTTAGCTAGTTGTGTTGTATCATTGTATATTTAACATTATTTATTGTAACTACTTGTATCTAGCACTCTTGTGGATTAAATATTCTTTTGATAATCTTGTAATCATATTGTAACGAAACACCCTAACATCTAGTTGACCCCTTGCCCAACCTTAGGCACTAGTATTAGTTGACCTAGGGAAAGGCTTGCTTGACATACTAAAACCTTTCATATTGCAATGCTGCCTTAGCATCATAGGTTGGACTCCCCTAAAACCTTAACAAATTAAAATCAACTCATAGAACTTAACTCTAAATCTTATCTAGAAACTAGGGACTACCTCCCTTGGCTTCCCTAGGAGTGAGCCTAGACGGAAGAGGTTCAAGCCAAAGTGACAGCATGGGCTTTGAACCTAGGCATTGTGTCTCCAAGGACACACTAAGTGAGTAGGACTTGGCTCAAGTTTTCAAGTGTGTATAAGGATGACAACATCTTTGGCGCCGTTGCCGGGGACAAGTCATTTGTCCTTGGTCAAAATGACTTTAACTTGATTCTTTAAGAACTAAACAATAAAATTTTTAGGCCTTAAAATTCTTTGCGCTTGTATTGGCTAGCTTTGTGTGATTCCTTTCCAAGTGGCGATTCCATTAAAAAAATCTAGCAAGTATACTACTAGGATCACTTCACAAGGAGTGACTTATTCTTTTCTCGAACCCAAAAAGGTTTATAGGAGGAGACTGAATCGCCTTGCTCCTAGGAGATTACTTGACAGTCTTGGGGAAGAAGCACTCACTGATATCCAATTCTTGTTCCAAACTAATAATCAACCAACTGTTAATAATCCTACTAATACTCCTAACGTAATGATGAGTATCCTTTTGAGACCTTTGAACTTTGCAGCAATCCAAGGTGCCCCTCACGCAGTTCTTGAAAATACCATTGACAAGTTACCTATCTTTCAGGGAAACAATGGTATAAGTGCTAAGACTCATATCCTGAATTTCCGGATGCACGTGCAAAGATATTGTGGGGGTCATGATGAAGAAGATGTGAAGATGACCTTATTTGTGTACTCTTTGGAAGGAGATGCTGCATAATCATTTACAGATTTTGATGCAGATAAGTTCAACACCCTTGATGATATATTGAATGAGTTTAGGAAGAGATGGGGTGATAAAAAAGAACATAGATTCCAACTTTCTACCCTTACCACTAGCCATAAGAAAGAAAATGAAACAATGGTAGAATTTAACACTAATTTTAATAGCTTGGTGAAAGGCCTTCATAATGACATTAATCCACCAGACACTGCAATCTTGATTTATTATATAGAGGCATTTGAAGGTGAAATGAGGTATGCCTTAAGGGATAAGGATCCTCAAACTTTGGGAGCAACACAAGCTACAACTATACGAATTGAACAAAATATGCTTGAGGCTAGGAAGTCTAATATTCCTGGTTTCACAAGAGGTACTCCTTCAAAGGTTAATGATGAAAAGAAGAAGGATGAGGGTCAAGGATCATCAAGTGATGGAATTAAAGAATTGACCCAGTTGATTAAACAAATGGAAGTGAACCATACCAATCAGATCAATGCTTTGTAAAATAGGTTGATCACTATGGAGAGGTCCCAAAGTAATAGACAACAACACAAGCCAAAAGATAAGTGGCCAAGAAGACCTCCCCAAAATGATCAAAGCCCACCTAATCCTTTTGAATCCACCAACTTGGTAGATCAACACTCTATACCTTATTGTAGACCTTGTGGTGAGTTTCATGAGGAGTCAACTTGTCTAGTTTTCCTTGAAGATTGTGATAATGATTATGGAAACCAAAGAAATGAACAAATAAATATGTGTGGTGAAAGGTACCATGGAGGTTGGTTTGATTGGATGGATTTTGAGGATCGTGGAAGTAGTGGAAACTTCATGAATAATGTTGATAAGGAAAAAAAAAAGTATGGGCCCAAGCCCACACCCCAATAGGTTGCAGAAATGGATAAATATAGAGGCATTGCATACCAAAGGAATGGAAATAAAAGTCAAGATAAAGGTCAAACAAATGTTCCCAAGGTATCTCCAACCCCTCCTAAGTTGAATGTGCCTATTAATGTTGAATTGAATATTGACTTGGGTGGATGGCTAAATAATGAAAAACTGTTAGTACTGGTATCACAGATTATGAAGATCCCTTCACAAAGGGAAAAGCTACTTAAAGACATAGATGATCCTCCTAAAAGTTCTGTTGAGAAACAACCAGCCGTGGCTTACTAGAATGCACCATAAATTCTACAGAATTGGGATAAGGGAAATGAGAAGAATTTACCCTTCTACCTTTCTTTAGTTGTGAATGACAAAGTGTTACACAATTGAATGCTAGATTCAGGGGCAAGCTCAAATGTTATGACTAAGAAAGTAATGCAACAATTGAACTTAAGAATATATAGACTTCACCATAACATTTGTGCCATGGATAGTAAAACGATTGAGGTGCATGGATTGATTAAGGGTTTGCAAGTAAACTTACTAAGCAACATTTCCGGATATCATGTTTGAAATGGACATTGTGGCAATCAATGCTCCAGATGCTTGGGGAATGTTGTTGAATAGAAAGACAACAACATATTTGGGTGGAAAATTACAAATGGATTTATCTTATGCCACCCTTCCTACGCTAGATGGGAACACTTTCAAGTTGAACAGGGAAGTGTTTATAAGATATCATATTGAAGATCCTAAAAATCCCAAGAATGAGTTAAAGTTTATTGATGAGGGTCTTGGTGACTATGCCATTTTGTCTAACTCCATTGTGCGCTTAGAAGATAAAGTCCAAGATGATGAAGTAGACAAAGTATGGTACATGAATTTTGATGGTGCTTTTTGTAGAACAAGAAAAGGTGTTGGGATTATACTTCAAGCTACAAATGGTCAAGTTTTGAAATTTGCTTATAGATTGGAGTTTGATGCAACTAATAATGTGGCTGAGTATGAAGCTTTGATCCTTGGTTTAGAACTTTGCAAAGATAGAGGTATAAGTTGTCTAAACATCAAAGGGGATTCATACTTGGTTATACAACAATTAAAGTGTAAATTTTCTTGTAAGTTTGAAAGATTGAAGGGATATAGGAATGCAATTTGGGATTTAATGAATGACCTAGATGATATGGACTTGATTGCTATTCATAGAGAACATAATTCAAAGGTGGATGAACTTGCATTTGCAACTTCCACACTTCAACTTCCAGACAGTTTGATTGATGAAACTATTTCAGTTGAAGTGATCTTTAGACCATCAATTCCTAATAATGTAGATCATTGGTAGGTTTTTGATGATGACAAACAAGTGATTAAGTTTCTAACCCTCATTCATGAATTTTCAGACTTAGGCATCAATATGAAAGAAGAGGGTTGTAACTAAATTGAAATTGATGATGAAGTAAAAGCATCCCCTAGGCGAGTGGTATCTTTAGAAAGGGATTTTGATAGATAGGATGGTCATAAGAAAAAAGAAAAGTCAAAGAAAAAACTATGTGATTACCTTGAAGTCAACATTGGAACTAATGAAGAGCCTAGGATGGTAAAAATAGGCAAGACTACCCCTGTAGAAGAAAGAAATGAGATTGTTAAGTTATTAAAAGAATATAGGGATGTCTTGGCCTTCAGTTATGATGAACTCAAGGTCTATAGGGAGGATGTGATTCAGCATGTGATTCCTCTTAAGGAAGAAACCAAACCCTTTAGACAAAAGTTGAGGCAGTTAAACCCCAAGTTAGCTCCTTTGGTCCAACAAGAGTTACAAAAAATGTTAGAAGCAAACATTATTGCACAAATCAGACATTCTTCATGGTGTTGGAATTTGGTTGTTACTAGGAAGAATACTGGAAAAATTCTGCTATGCATTGACTTCAAGAATTTAAGTATTACTTGAACAAACAACAACTACCCCCTTCCCAAGATGGAAACTTTACTTCAAAGGGTAACATGATCATGAATGATTTCCATGCTTGATGGCTTTTTGGGCTACAATCAGATCAGTCTTAAAGCAGAAGATAGGCATAAGACAACTTTTACTACTCCATGGGGAACTTTCAAATATCTCAGAATGCCATTTGGTTTATCAAATGTTGGAGCTTCTTTTCAGAGAGCTATGGATTATGCCTTCAGGGGGTTGATTGAGATGTTGATTGAAATATACCAAGATGATTTGACAGTCTTTTCTAAGGATGGGAAAACTCACATTAACCACCTTAAGCAAGTTTTGGATAGATGTAGATAATTTGACATTTCTCTAAATCCTGCTAAGTCAGTCTTTGGGGTGACTGAAGGTAAATTATTGGGCCACATAATTACTAAATATGGGGTAAAGTTAGACCCAGAAAGAGTTGAAGCTATTGGTAAGGTGCCTTTGCCGACGTCAAAGAAAACTCTTCAATCCTTCTTAGGACAAACCAATTTTGTCCATAGGTTCATTCCTAACTATGTTGAGATCATGAAACCTATATATAAGCTACTTAAGAAGCATGTAAAATTTGAATGGAATGAAGAAAGTAGGCAAGATTTTGAAATGATTAAGACTGCCATATGTGAAGCTCCCGTCCTTGTCAACCCAGATTATAACAAGGGCTTTCAGATTTTCTCTTTTGCCTCTGAAGACACTATTGTTGGTGTGTTGCTTCAAAAAAATGATCAAGGCCATCAACAACCCATTGCATATATGAGTAGGGCCTTGCAAAATTCAGAATTAAAGTATCCCATGTTTGAGAAACATGCTTATGCCTTAGTCAAATCACTCAAACATTTCAGAGTCTTCATTGTATATTCCAAGGTGATTGGTTATGTTCATAATTATGCAGTTAAAGATGTTTTATCTCAAGTGGAAGGATTAGGCTCAAGGGGTAGATGGATTGCTAAAATCCAAGAGTATGATTTGGAGATCAGACCTACAAAATTGATCAAGGGTCAAGGCCTAGCTAAAATGTTGACTGAAAGTAATGAAAAGGCCTTGGGTATGGTTTTCCAAATCAATAATCAAGAGTGGAATCCTAATTTGTTAAAACTTGAACAGATGGAATGGTACAAAGACATTATATTTTATCTCAAAAATATAACTTGTCCAAGTCATCTAGTAGGACACAAGAAAAGGGAGTTAAGATTAAAATCTTCTAAGTATGTTCTTACTAGAGATGGGTTAGGATGGAATAATCCTGATGGGATTATCCTTAGATGTGTGGATGATGTTGAGTCAAAGAAACTAGTGGATGAATTCCATGGAGAGTTTTGTGGTGGACATTTTGCTGCTAAAACTACTACCCACAAAATCCTTAGAGCAGGATATTATTGGCCCACCATATTTTCAGATGTACATCTCTTTGTTCGAAAATGTGAGCCATGTTAGATTTTCACAGGAAAGCAAAAGTTAACAACACTCCCTTTGCAACCAGTAGTGGTTGAAGCACCTTTTCAACAGTGGGGTTTGGACTTCATCGGGAGGTTTAATGATAATTCAAGTAATGGTTATTCATTGGTTATCAAAGAAACATATTACTTTACAAAGTGGGTTGAAGCCATTCCTACAAAGTCAACAACTGAAAAGGTTGTGATGGATTTCCTAGAAGACAAAATTATAACTAGATTTGGGGTTCCATCAAAGACAGTGACAGATAATGCCAAGGCCTTTTATTCAGCGGAGATGCCATCTTTTTGTTTCAACTATGACATTATCTTATCACATGCATCAGATTACTATCCCCAAGGAAATGGTCAAGCATAATCAAGTAATAAAAACTTAATGACCATAATTAAAAAAATAGTCGGTGAAAATAAAATATCTTGGGATAGTAAAATCAAACATGCATTGTGGGCTGACAAAATAACAAAGAAAGCAACAACTGGAAAGAGTCCTTTTGAGTTAGTGTATGGTTTGGAGGCTAGGTTTCTAGTGCACCTTAAAATTCCTATTTATGGGTCAGTTGAGGATATTTCCACATAGCAGGATGTAGTTCAGAACAGGGTCAATCAGGTCATCGAGTTGGATGAAATCAAATGAAAGGCTTATGATCAGAATTGCAGAAATCAGAGTAATGTAAAGAAGGCTTTCGATATGTCAGCTAGATAGAGGGACTTCATGATTGGGGATACAATTTTTTTGTGGAATAAAGGCAGAGAGAAACCTGGAAAACATGGCAAGTTTGTCAGCTTGTGGTTGGGTCCATATTTGATCAAAGAAATAGCAGGGCCAAATTCTTTTCATCTCATCCATTTGGATGGTGAGCCCATCAATATTCAATGGAATGGGAAACAACTCAAGATCTTCTTCAGATGATGAGAAATTAGTGTCCAAAGGGACACCCTCTGTAACGTATCTCCAACCCTTCTCCTTGTATTTCAAATTTTGTATTATGTTATTCATTGTGTTAATATGTACTTAGAATTTTTTTTCTGTATCATAGATTTCATTTTGTAAAATTATTGATGTTGTACTTTAGTTATTTCGTTATGTAAATTTTGTATATAACATTTGTTTATTTCATTATGTATATATGTATTCTTATGTTGGTTATTGGTGAGCACTCTATTTTGTAGGTGTTGGATTCTCGTATGCTCTCCGTCTCATGTGAGAAGATCGAACACACGTCCCCATGTGGAGATAGATGTTGACCACCTATCCAAGTGGGGGGTCAACTCCATGTGCCATGAAGAGATGCATCATCAAATTCTCATTTGTCGAAGATTTTGGTTCTACATGGCATTTTTGGTCCCAACACTTCTTTTTGTAACTGGAATTTCCGCACCCTTGCGTGGGTCAATAATGTAATTGGTCTGCATGGGTCATATTTAGGTCAATTACCTTGGAATTAGTTCATTGGGAGATTTCCTTTCACTGAGGTTTTTTAATCCTCAGGTTATCAATTGGGCTTTTCAGCCTTATTGATTTCCCTTGAGTTTTCCCCTCACACTTGCAATAATTCCTCCAAATTGTTGAACGACATTCTAATGGGCTTATCTTCTGGTAGCTATTGTTTAGGAATGATGTAAATGACCATGCAAGACATCTTATAAAGTTTCACGGAATTCCCTTGAGTCTAGATTAGTTTTTTTTAATTAATTAATTTTTAATTAAATTTGCCTAAGTTTGGAGGTTTAATTATTTAATTAATTAATTATTTTTGAGCAAAAATTGTAAAAAATAGGTCCTGAGATTTTTGATAGGGGTATTTGTGCTCAAAAGAAATGGAATGAGACCCCCTACACGCATGGACCAAGTTTCAGCTCAGTCGGACACCATTTTCTATGGGTTTGTCCATTCAGAGTGCTAGTCAGTAAAAAACAACAATTTTAATTGCTAAGTCTTGACATAGCAAAAATGTAAAAATTGTAATAATGAATTAAAAGGATGATGAAAAGGTGGATATATATATATATATATATATATATATATATGTTTCCTAACCCATTCCTACCCAAACCAACTTGTTCTAACCTTTTTCTAAACCCCTCACCCCCTCACTCACTCAACCCTCACGCCCTCCTAGGGAAGTTACGCCCCCCTTGATGACACAATGTTCTAACTTGGGTTTTCCTTGGGTGGTGGACCCTTCTCTTGGTTGGTGTGCCTTCCCTCACCCTCCACGTCACCCCTTATCTCATCCCCACTCCCATCCTATCATTTATTCCTTTCCCCTCCTTTCCTCTCCCCTAAGTGGTGCGTCCTCCTAGAGAAGTTACGCCCCCTTCACTTGGGAAAATTCTAGAGAATATATTTTAATTTATTTGGGGTCGCTTCTCTCTAGTGGCATGCTTCTCTTATCCTCCCACTACCTCTTTTTCTTGATCCCAACACAAACCCACTCATCCGCCTAATGGATCCACCTCTCAAACCCTAGATGGTGCACTCTACCCTTGGGATTCTAGCTTGTGCTTAGTGGTGGACACTTGGCATTGATCCAAGAGGGGTGAGTTTGCCTCTCCAAGTATAAATAGATCCCTCTCCTCACTTCTTCTTCACCATATCTTGAGCTATTGTTATGCTACTTGATTTTCCTCTCTCTCTCTCTCTCTCTCTCTCTCTCTCTCTCTCTCTCTCTCTCCAAGATCCATTTTAGAAGTAATAAAGGAGAAAATTTGGAGGATCATTGGAAGAGCAACATGTATTTTTGTTCTTGCTACATGTGAGGTAACATTGTGAATATTTGATTTGATGATTGCATAGATTGGATCTTGGGTAAAGTGTTACTTGGATAGATCTAACAACAAGTATTCTTGTAGATCGATATGTGTGGGTTTGCTAGATAGGGTGCAAGTATTTCATCTTATTAGTATATCCAATCATATTATGTTTGTATGCATATTATCTCATCAAGTGTTGCAGGTTTTGCTTCAAAGGTTTTATTGGGATTGCCTGAAGGAAGAGTCCTCCCTTAAAGCACATATAAACTCCTATTTTCTCTCTCTTTTACTCATTCTTTCATTGTTGTTCATCCATATATATTTTAGCTAGCCTAACATAATACATTGGTCACTTTAATCATATTTTATCATAGTTTTCTTAGGAGAACAAATTATGCCCTAAAAACATAAATTTGTCTTCACATTGTTGGTTGTCTGTATATTTTCCAGCAAGCATAGCTTGCTAGTTTTTTGCAGGTTTGCAGCAGGTTGAGGGGGTTAAGTTGCCCTAAAATAACCACACAACACTCGAATATCCTTCTCTTCAAGTGGGTAACAATTCTCAACCCTTTCTTGGTATTTTCTAGCTTCTTGTGCATAGATCTATTCATTTTTGCTGATTTTTAGTAGCTCATAAGCTTGGGAGGAGGATTGGTATGGCCTACCTCCCACGTGTGAGCTTAGGGTTAACTTGTTTCATGTTTTTGTCTCACTTTTTACTCATTTCTAGGCTAGGATGTGGGGATTTGTGAGCATCTTTGTTAATAGTTTGATTGCTTACTCTTTCCTCACAACCTCATTGGCATAACAATGGTTGGTTTTCTTCCACATTGTGCCATTGAGTTATTTGGCTTGCTTTCCCTTTCATCTTTCAAGTTTTCTAAGTTAATAATTTCCTACACCTTAGGAGAGGAATCCCCAAAATCATAAGGCTAGGACAAGTAATGTGTTGTTGATATTTTTTAATGCTCTAATGATTAAAATATTCTAGATCTAGATCTCACACACTTTCATCCTTGGCTTAAGCCCTTGGGGCATATTCAACTTTCTTAGATATAGTTGCATGTTATAAGCTATTCTAAGATCTATCTTGTTTACATTCTCTAATACAACAAACACTAAATGTATAATGCTTTAATAGTTGAGTAAGTGGTTTTCTTTCCATGTTATAACATCTTAAGGCCATTTGCCAACACACTTAAGTCAATAATTGTTGGATAAAGTTGATAGTGTAGGCACACATCTAATCTTTCATGCTTCTCTTTCACACTTAATGTTTTGATCTTAATGCTTTAGACAAACACAAGATAAGTGGTATAAGCTTGAGTTCTTCTTTATTCTGTTTGGCAAGTTGTTCTTGCCCTTGTGTTGTTAGCATTTTTATTTGACAAGCTTCTCATGTTAATGATCTAGTGAATGGTGAAAAACTAAAT